>VONZ01002389.1:0-53566 GCA_012976165.1 Labeo catla
TCCACGGCCATAGAAGGCCATTTGAATGAAGCCTCTCAGAAAAAGGACATGGATGAGCACATGATGAAGATGTTCTGTGTAACCTCTCCTGAAGGTCCCAAGAATGAGACCCAACACCATGTGAATGTCCTGAAGGAGCTAAATAAAAACATAACATGCATTTTGTATGATCCCTCATATTTTGGTAAAATAATTAACATTTTGCAGATTCTGCAAGGTGTATACAAACTTTTGACTTTACCTGCATTAACAGATATTGGTAACAAGGCATGGAACATGGAACAATTCACATCATGTGACATTTTAATGTGACCTAATTTGCAATCTATACCAGTTACTAAAAGTACAACAAATGACACTTTCACGCAGTGTTTTCTCCTCATTTTATTTCTGTAATGAGAACACAGGCTGCAGAGGAATATAATTTAACTTCAGTTTAATACAAATGTAGAGTGCAAAGAGATCTACAAAGACCAAACACACTCTTCACACCTCAATCCACTATAGCTTTACTTGTGCAGAAGTTACTAATAAACACAAATATTTCATTAATTAAACCACCCAAGTCAGTATATTCTCTTAAGCCATGACTTTCACAGCCAGTTCAGTGAATATATGAGTTAACCAATTAGCTGTTAAACCATTTTACATTCACATCTGAAACCATGTGGAGAGTTTTTTTTTTATTATACAATTTTAATAAACAGAAATCTGTCCTTATATACTGCAATTAGCCTAATTTTATGTATGCAGATGTGTTCCAGGTGGCCATGAAGTCAGCAAATACAACTGAGAATGTGTTTGAAAGTCTAAAAGCAGAGCTATTAGCTTACCTCGCAGCTTTCAGTTGGCATGAAGTCATCTGGTTAAGTGACTTTGCAGGTATGGTGGCTTGAGGAATTGACAGGAGAGGAGATGCATGCATTGTAATTTTTTATTCAGAAAAAATACAGAAGACTTAGCATTTGACTCTGAACTACAGCATCTGCAACCCTACATAAGGAAAATATGCGAAGTGGTGTTGTTACCTGATGCCTTAGTTTCATGGTCATCCAGATCTCTTCGTCGTTGAGCACTGTTTGCTCATTCATTGGCTTCTAACATTACATTACATATAAGGCGATTCCAAAACCACCACTGCTCCAAACCATCAAGACTTTCACCCGAGACTGCATTCGGACACTTGTTCAATGACTAAGGCAATGCAAGTAATGTACATTTAACTAAACGAAACAGAGGTTAAGTATAAGCTGTAAACCTGTTGAAAAACACCACTGATGGTTTCACTCAGGTGGTTAACTGACTCTTTTCATACTGTAATTTCACTTTCTTGTCTCTCTAATGAATTCTCACTGACGCTTCCTTTAGATTAGTTATGTGTTAGTCCTTCATTAATAAAACTCTTGTGCACAAATTACATGAGTTTTGATTCTGATTCTGTCTTGTAAATTAATGTCCCTTTTAGGGATGAGCGAGTACAGCATTATCTGTATCTGTATCTGTATCTGTTAACCATATGAATTATCTGTATCTGTATCTGTACTCGGAGTGGGCGGGGCCTAACCCGGAAGTGGGTGGGATTTAACCTGGAAGTGGGTCATGTTGTCTTGAAATGGGCAGGGCTTTAACCGGTATGTTATTTTAAGCATGCAATTGATATGGGTTGATCAGAAATTGTTATATTTATTGCTGATTAGAAAACTATTTACATGACAGCATCAGCATTGAGCTTCAGATCAGTGGTTTTGATCATGATAACAAACGAACTATATACAGAATAAGTTTTGCAACAATGAATACAACACATGCGGTTGCAATTATGAAGTAAAATGTAATGAACAAGAGTTTTCATTTCAACATAACTTTCTTTTTTTAACCTTGAGCAGTGTGGGTTTTTTTTTATTTATTTATTTATGAAATACAGAAAGAAAGTGTCAGACACTCAGTGCGTGAAGTAAAAAAACTGGTCAGAGCCAGCTGACGGTTTAAAAAAGAAAAATAAATTCTCCGACAGGCAGAGACGCGAGTCGCTTTTACCAAGCACCACGTCTGAACAAACCCCACGTTTACCAAAACTCTACTGGCTGTTCTCTTCTCTTCTCAGTGTTCTGTGTGTGTGTGTGAGCAGAGCGGGACACAGCAACACAATAAATCTGTATGTGTTAGTGATGCGCGGATGGCGGTTATATCCGCGGGCGCTGCGGTCGGGTAATAAAAAATTGCATTCTGATTATTTGCGGGTGGTTCGCGGGTGGATGAGAAAAATCAATAATGACGCAAATATTAACTGTATTTTCTAACATATGTTTTAAATACTCGAGTAGGTTAATATGCAGTGGTGTGTATAACCCGCGTATACCCATTTCTTTATCAGTCGGCTCTGCGCACCCACTTCTAAATCCCCTCTGATGCGCATCATTCAGTAGTGTCCTGCATTAGCCAAAATCATGACAGGCCACCATTTGTAACTAAATCGTATGTGAATAAATGCAAATATTCGCTCAAAACACCCAGCAAAGACGGTAAGGACCCTAGCGCCGGCTTCCTTTGAAATATGGTTTATCAATGCACCTGATGCGCCTGATGCGCCCGCGCCCGCGCCGTCCGCGCCAGCACCACATTTGCTGCCTGTTCATACGCGAGAGCATGTCAAGAGAGGCACGCCGAGTATTAAAATAAAAATTATTATTGATTACTAATTTGAATCAGTACATTATACCGAAAACAATACGTCACGTCCAGATATCAGTTAACGTTATTCTTTTTAGCGTGGATTTGGCTTAAAAGCACGAGTGATTAAGCTTATAAGTGTTCATCACATTCATCATATCATCATGCAAAACTAAGAATTAGAATAATTGTAAATGACGATCGGGTGCGGGTCGGGTGCGGTTATCTAAATCAGAGAAAAATACAGGTGCGGGTGGGTGGCGGGCGGATCATTTATTTGGAGCTGCGGATTCCGGTGACGTTTAAGCTCATCCGCGCATCTCTAGTATGTGTGTAGGGGAGGGGCCCTGTGACTAGCCTATCACAGAACGCAGACACAGTAAACTACCAAATGAGAATTTTTATTCAATCCGAGCACAGATATTGACTCGTATTACTCGTATGATACTCGTACTCGGCAAAAGTGCTTTATCCGTGCCGGATACTCGTTTCAGCCGAGTATCCGGCTCAACTCTAGTCCCTTTACAATTCCAATCCAAGCTATGTGCTCTAATGCAATGGTACTTTAAGAAAGTTATTTTCTGTGGCCAAGAAAATATCATTTCTTAGAGGTGATATAAAAATTATACTGAATGTTCGCTGGACGAGCAGATTAGTTGATGCAGATTTAATTCTGCTACAGTTACAGCTCATATAAATAATTGTAAATAATAATTAACTGTAACTATTTATGTTTTTTTTCCCTTTTGAGCTAATTCGCAACATCTGTTAAGTTTACATAATGCCTATTCAGGGTCTTTTCCATTTTGGGGTTAAAGGGTGTTTTCTTTTAAGCCACACTAAATCAGCAGTTTTTCCTCTAAATGAGTTAAGAGTTTCTGCCAGTGAGAATGTTAGGTGAGCAGGCTGTACTTTGCTTTAAGTGGGGCCAATTGGGACCACATCAGATTTATTTTTAAATACAAATGTGTTCTAAAATGAGTGGATCACAATATGACTAATACTAATTTAGCTAATTCTACCATGTCAAACTAAAAGCATTACACCATATTCCTAATCATTAAAACATGTTATAATAGTATCTCATATTAACAGAGATTACAGTATGACCCTGATTACCTTTGAATGTGTTCTTTTGTTGACACGCCAAGGAAGGTCGTCTCCTCCATAATCGTAAGTTATCTCTTGGCTTTCAGAAACATTTTTAATTGCAAACAATTATTAACTAATAACTATTAGCTATTTTCATCATTTTCACATTAGGTTTCGTCATCATTTACTAGTCTACCCAGCGAACCATCCTCATGTCATGCATCAATGCAGTAAAAAAAAAAGTAAATAAATAAATAAAGTTATAGAAAATTTACACACGTCATAGACTAAGCAATGACAATGACTTCACTGCAGTGATATATTTTTGGCATGTTATTGCAATAACATGACAAAAATAGACTAAGTGGTATTATAACAAGTCTATTGCACTTACACTGCAGACATAATGCACAGATCTACTCTGACAAATCAGATTTTGAATGGGTTTGAATGGGTTAAATGCCCAAACAGAAAAAACAGTTATATATAGAAACAGACCAAAAGCACTTCCTTTATAATCAAAACTGGATTATTAAACCGGTTCTGTCAAACTTCTGTCAGCTGGGGTTCAATCGTAATTTTACAAAGCTACAAGAATACTTTTTGTATCGAAAGAAAACAAAAATAACAACTTTATTCAACAATTTATCTCCTCTGCGTCACCGTAGCACCATTTTGGTGTGTATCCATTGAATGCAAACAGCATCCGCTGTTCTGTGTCAGCTGCATCACACGGATACGCTGTTGATGTTGTTTACACTTTGATTTTTGAATTAAAACAGCGTATCCGCATGATGCAGCTGACAGAACAGAGGACGCTGGATACACAGCAAAATGATGCTAGGGTGATGCAGAGGAGATGAATTGTTCAATTTTGTAGCTTTTTTTTGTAACTCTGCTAACACATGGATTCATTTTGTATGATCCCTCATATTTTGGTAAAATAATTAACATTTTGCAGATTCTGCAAGGTGTATACAAACTTTTGACTTTACCTGTATTAACAGATATTGGTAACAAGACATGGAACATGGAACAATTCACATCATGTGACATTTTAATGTGACCTAATTTGCAATCTATACCAGTTACTAAAAGTACAACAAATGACACTTTCACGCAGTGTTTTCTCCTCATTTTATTTCTGTAATGAAAAGAACACAGGCTGCAGAGGAATATAATTTAACTTCAGTTTAATACAAATGTAGAGTGCAAAGAGATCTACAAAGACCAAACACACTCTTCACACCTCAATCCACTATAGCTTTACTTGTGCAGAAGTTACTAATAAACACAAATATTTCATTAATTAAACCACCCAAGTCAGTATATTCTCTTAAGCCATGACTTTCACAGCCAGTTCAGTGAATATTATGAGTTAACCAATTAGCTGTTAAACCATTTTACATTCACATCTGAAACCATGTGGAGAGTTTTTTTTTTATTATACAATTTTAATAAACAGAAATCTGTCCTTATATACTGCAATTAGCCTAATTTTATGTATGCAGATGTGTTCCAGGTGGCCATGAAGTCAGCAAATACAACTGAGAATGTGTTTGAAAGTCTAAAAGCAGAGCTATTAGCTTACCTCGCAGCTTTCAGTTGGCATGAAGTCATCTGGTTAAGTGACTTTGCAGGTCTGGTGGCTTGAGGAATTGACAGGAGAGGAGATGCATGCATTGTAATTTTTTATTCAGAGAAAATACAGAAGACTTAGCATTTGACTCAGAACTACAGAACTACAGCATCTGCAACCCTACATAAGGAAAATATGCAAAGTGGTGTTGTTACCTGATGCCTTAGTTTCATGGTCATCCAACGCTCTTCATCGTTGAGCACTGTTTGCTCATTCATTGGCTTCTAACATTACATTACACATAAGGCGATTCCAAAACCACCACTGCTCCAAACCATCAGGATTATTTTACCGATGTCCTTGCTACGTTTCTGGACGTTGATTGTGTTAATTACATTGCTGTCTATAGGAGAGTCAGAGAGCTGTCAGAATGCATCAAAATACCTTAATTTGTGTTCCAAAGACCAACAAAGCTTTTACGGGTCTGGAACAACATGGGGGTAAGTGATTAATGACAACATTTTAATTTTGGAGTGGAGTAACCCTTTAATTGCCTCTGACTAGCCATTGCATTTAGGTGATCAGCAAACATGTCTGTGGTTGGCTAAAATACTCAATGCTGCAAAAACATTTTGTAAATAGAAACCTTTGACAGTCTTGACAGAGTGCAAACAAATATACACAGGACCATTTAAAGGCTCTTAGTATCGAATAGGTACCAGATGGTAGCAGTACTTCTGACAACAATAGTCCACACAATTGAAAGAAAGAAAACTGAAAGAAAAAAAAGTCATATACGGGTAAGTAAATAACAGGCTAATATTCATTTTTGGGTGAACCCTTTAATGCTTTAAAAATAAAAGAACGTAACAGCAATATTTAAAAAAAAACAAAAGGTGATCTGGGAAACATCTCACAGAAGTCACTATTTTCTCAAGCTAGTATAGAATCATCAAATCATCCACCCAATATGCATTACACTATAGACTATAGAGTCAGCAAAGCGGAATCTTCACACAGCTGAGTTAAAGCTGCTTTCAAGATTCAGCATGACAATAAAATGCAGCACAAAATTCAAAAATTAAATTATGCTTGCTTTGACCCATGTCATTGCAACACTAAACCCATTTGAAAAACATTCCACAGACTGTGTAAAGATACTTCAGATGCAACTTTAGGGCTCAACATTGAGCTTTAAAATGTGCTAAATCGGTATGCAATATTCTTATCAGTATTCAAGCCTTGCATTAACCTGCATAACTGTGCTTTCTGTTCCCTTAAATTGATTTCTATGATACATGTATGTTCTGTTTTGTTTTAGTATCTGTTGGTTCCTGTGTTTAATTTGACTGTTTTTTTTTTTTTTGTTCCCATTTTCCCACCATTACTTTGTTTACACAGCTCCTGATTAGTTCACACCTGTTCTATGTTAACTTAAAAGCCTATATGTAAGCGATAATCAATGGTTTGCCATGCATTAAAGGATTTTAAATGCACGACGCATAGGCAAAGAACACAATTTGCCACAATATGAACACTGACAGGGCTGAAACTGACATAATTTTTTGACAATTATTTTTTATACTTCTACTATACGTAAATTAATAAAACATTAATACACATTGCATGATTCTTCTAAGCATTACATACAAGTAGCAAACTTACCTTTAGTTTCATCAATATATTTTGAAAAAACTGTCTTTATCTCTTCTTAGATAAATTATCTTAGATAAAAGATGTCTTTCAGGATCCTGAAGAGGGGTAAGCCCCCTGCCTCTCGAATTCTTTCTGGTGTTTCTGGTCTTTCTGAAATTCACAAATTTGATAGTCAGTTGCAGGAAGAAAGTACTTTAGATCAGTAATACTGTGTAATCATCAAGTTGTTGAAGTTAAAAGAAGAGAGTTGTTTGACATGTAACATTACTTAGTGTCACGGGGTGAAGAATCACACGACAAGGATGGTTCAAAATAAAGACCACGGAGGGTGGATTTATTTAAAATGTGCACAAGTGACAGAATTCAAGGTGGGTGAATGGCGTGCTCTTTTCCTTGTGTTGCAGTGAGTCCATGTGGTGCTCCAATGAGGCTGATCAGTCACCAGCTGCTACCTGAAAGAAAAGGCATTATTGCTCTGTCTCATGGAGAAGGTTCTCACCCTTTTGCTGTGCTCATGCGGCTTATCTAGCTGCCGTTTGATGAGGTTTTAGCTGAGGCCGATCAGCCTGTGATGAGGACATGCAGGTGTTCCTCATCCATTTCCAGAGCGATGCTGATGACTCCTCGGGATGCTCGTCACACTCCCCCCTGCTAAGCGTCATCCTGGTCCTGTCAACGATATGAGAAAGTAGGGGAGAAACGGGGAGGGTGGGGAGTGACCCCTGACAGACCTGCAATAGCTGCCCAGATTGGAGAGAGGCCATCCGCGTTGGCATTCGTGGCTCCTGCCCGATGGCGCACAATGAAGTGGAAATCCTGGAGCGCGAGGAACCATCGGGTCACCCTGGCATTGGTGTCCTTGGCGCGGGCCATCCACTGCAGGGGAGCGTGGTCAGTTACCAGGGTGAACCTCCGGACAAGGAGGTAGTATCGCAGCTCCAGGACTGCCCACTTGATGTAGTTTCTCTCTGCTGGGATCAGCTTCCTGTTGATAAACAAGACTGGATGCTCCTCACCTTTCTGGATCTGTGACAGGAAGGCCCCCAGTCCTGTATCAGAGGCGTTCGTCTGCAGCAGGAAGGGGCAGCTAAAGTCTGGGGCTCAGAGGACTGGCTCCGAGGTGAGGACCGCCTTCACCTTCTGGAGGGCTTCCTTCACTGCTAGCGACCACTGAATCTTCTCCGGCTGCCCCTTCCTGGTTAGGTCTGTCAGAGGGGCGGCTAAGGAGGAAAAGTTAGAGATGAAACAGCAATAGTACCCCGCCAACCCTAAGATTGGCCAATCCTTTTCCTGAGGCCGGATGAGACCTTGCCCCACCTGGACACCCAGATACTTTGCCTCATGGAAAGCTAGATGGCATTTGCGAGGGTTGGTGGTGAGCCCAGCCTTCCGAAGTTCCGCAGACGGTCCAGATAGTCTTTCCATGCCTCGGAGTGGATGACAACATCATCCAAATAGGCTGCGGCGTACGACTGATGGGGTCATAGTAAGATGTCCATCATCCACTAGAATGTGGCAGGGGCACCATGGAGGCCGAAGGGTCCGGTACTGCCAGTGGCCACTAGGCATGGAAAATGCAGTTTTAGATTTTGCAGCTTCAGAAAATGGTACCTGCCATTAACCTTTGGTGAGGTCCAGTGTAGAGATATACTGGGCCCTTCCCAAGCGGTCCAGTAACTTGTCCACCCGAGGCATGGGGTACCTGTCGAATTCCGACGCCTCAACGAAGTGTCATTGCAAAAGCGGAGGGTGCCATCAGGTTTCGGGACCATCACAATTGGGCTGGACCACGGGCTGCGTGATGGTTCTATTACCCCTAGCTTCAGCATTTGTTGTACTTCCTCCTCAATAGCCTGCCAACGAGCCTCAGAGATGGCACTCATTCTTCCTGGCTGACATACACGGTAAGTGACTGGTCCAATTTTCTCCAGTACTGTATATGGGCCCTGCTAGGTGGCTAGGAACTTGCAGGCAACATTAGGGACTAGGACCATGACTCGTTCTCCGGCCATGGAATTCCCATGGTTGGGCTGCCCGGTTATAGTGGTGCTGTTGGGCCTGCTGAGCTTTCATCAGATGTTCCCGGACTAACGACATGACACGGTCAATATTCTCCCTCATCTGCCTCACGTGTTCCATCTCGAAGCGATGGGCTGCAGGCTGTTGCTCCCAGGCTTCCTTTGCCGCATCCAGGAGGCCGCAGGGCTGCCGGCCGGAGAGGAGCTCGAATGGGGAGAAGCCCGTGGAACTTCTCAGATGCCGAAGAGGACATAGG
Source organism: Labeo catla (assembly GCA_012976165.1). NCBI lineage: Eukaryota > Metazoa > Chordata > Actinopteri > Cypriniformes > Cyprinidae > Labeo > Labeo catla. Next base: position 9,273 of record VONZ01002389.1, read on the forward strand.
CCAGCATGAGGTCCAGTCTGTCCATCTGTGGATGGTAGATTGTGGTCCTCAACTGCTTCACCCGCAACAGCCTTCAGAGGTCAGCCATTAGCAGAGACATGAAGGGGTTACCCTGATCAGTCAGGATCTCATCTGGGATGCCGACTCGGCTGGAGAGAAGGAAGAGCTCCTGGGCAATGGCTTTAGCAGTGGCTTTTCGTAGGGGGACTGCCTCTGGATACTGGGTGGCATAGTTGATGATCACCAGGATGTGCTCATGTCCCCAGGCAGAATTAGCCAACGGCCCTTCTAGGTCCATCCCGATGCGCTCGAAGAGTGGTGCTAGGATTCCACGAAGCATGAAGCAGCCAGTCTATCACCATGCACTCTGCTACCTGACCGGACGTGGGATTCCTGATTGAACGTAGGAGTTCAGCAATCTGGGCACGGGCAGGCAAACGGGGCTTAGATTCCCATTTAAAGAAGAACTGGGGCACACATACTGAAGATAATCCCAGTCGGGCTAGTATTTCCCTCTTCACGTCCACATACCGAGCGGCAGAGGCGACAGGGAGAGAAAAGTAGGCGAGCTGAGCTTCACCCATTAACAGGGGGGCCAGCACCCATGCCCAGTCATCCTGCTGCCATCCTTCAGTGGTCGCCGTGTTCTTGAACATCTGAAGGTATACCTCGACGTCATCGTGGGGGGTCAGCTTTGGTAGTATTCTGCCGGCTTGCACGCAGGGATCCGGCAGCGGAGGGTGTTGAGCAGCGGTGGCAAGAAGAGCTAGGGGAACCCTGGCGGGTGGCTCCAGTGAGGCTGATCGGTCACCAGCTGCTGTCTGAAGGGACAAAGTGAAAAGGCCTTATTGCTCTGTCTCATAGAGAAGGTTCTCACCTTTTTGCAGCGCTCATGCGGCTTATCTAGCCGCTGTTTGATGAGGTTCAGCTGGGGCTGATCAGCCTCAATATGATGAGGGCATGCAGGTGTTCCTCGTCCATTTCCAGGGTGACGCTGATGACTCCTCGGGACGTTCGTCACAATAGACTTATGGAAAATTTTCTTATGATAAAAATGCTGTCTGAATGACATATTCCCACAAAACACATAAATCAGAACGAAAACGTACAGTTCGATAAATTAAGGCGAATGCCGATTTGACTGAAGCAGTGAAAAGAATCGCCTCAATAGGGTGAAAAATTCGTCAATTAGGCATTGACGGTTCAGATTTTAAAAAGTACTTGACAAAATGGTTGCTGTAATATAACCAAGAATATAGATTTCTACAGGAATAAAATAACAACTATAAAGTTTTGGTGAAACTGTGTTGTATTACCACAGAGTACGTAAACTATTTTTAGAAGTTTGGGGGGAGAAAAGCGGCAGCCTATAACATTTGGGTCAATCTCGAACATTACAGATTCGTAATACAAAAGCATCAAAGATTTCTAAAATGATTTAAACGTAGACCCAAGACATTTCAACCCCTTGATTGTGTTTTCTAAATTTGCTAAATAGCTATTATTTGGTCGTGTGAGTTTCAAACTGAGGTAGTGCTGAAACTTAATTGTTCATTTGTTCAGGAGAAGGACAGGGTCTTCCTGTTGGACGCCCCGCTTTTGCCTTCTGGTCTGTTCGGCGACGCTGTCAATTCCGTCGTTGACAGATACCAGGAGGCGCGTAAGCAAGCGGCGGCGTTCCAGCGGTTCCTCCCTTGCCGCCATCCAGCTCACGGGGCTGCTGGGCGGGAGCAGCCCCGGCCGTCTACCAGCTCCTCGCATAGGGAAGCACAGAAACAGAGCGTGGCCACTCGCACTCCGCCCTATCGAGAGCGAGCGGCCAAACGCTCTAGGTCAAGGACTTCCCAGGCTAAGCCCGACCTGAGGGTCGTGCTTCAGTCGAAGAAGTCCTCGACCAAGCGGTCCTGACGGGTCGGGACCGCCGAGGGCAGCCCCATCCGGGGAGAGGCTGGTCACACCGCAGTATTCGGTGTCCGTCTCCCCCCTGTGCCCTCGGGAGACCGTTCTGCCAACCCTGCCGGTGCTTCAGGGCGCAGCGGTCTCCAGCGAGCACTCACCCCAGTTTCTTCCGCCCGGCAACGTAGCGGGGCTGGGGAGCAAGCCACCCCCACGGCCCACACAGCACCAGAGGCCAGTCTCGAGAGACTGGTTCCCTTAGTAGATCATTTGGCAGCGTGGAAACTACTGCCCAATGTGTCTGCTTGGGTCCTGCACACTGTAGACCGAGGCTATCGCATTCAGTTCGGCGCACCACCTCCGCCGTTCAACGGATGGGGGCCTGCGTCCCATTTTAGATCTGCGTCTGCTGAACCGCTCAGTCATGTGACTGAAGTTCAAGATGCTTACCATCAAACAAGTCATGTCTCAGATCAGGTCCAAGAACTGGTTTGTCATGATAGATCTAAAAGACGCATACTTTCACATCTCCATCCTTCCTCAACACAGGAAGTTCCTGAGGTTTGCTTTCAGGGGCGAAGCTTACCAATATCAGGTTCTTCCGTTCGGCCTAGCACTCTCCCCCCGCACTTTTACGAAGTGTGTGGATGCAGCTCTGGCTCCTCTGCGACTCCAGGGCATCCGCATACTCAACTACATCGACGACTGGCTAATCCTGGCCCAGTCGGAGATGGTGGCAGTTCGGCATCGAGATGTCGTTCTCGCTCACATGAAGGAGCTGGGGTTGAAACTGAACGCCAAGAAAAGTGTGCTTTCTCCACTACAGAGGACCACTTATCTGGGCGTGGTGTAGGATTCGACCACGATGCAGGCACGTCTGTCTCCTGCTCGGATCGAGTCGATCCTCACTGCAGTCAAGAGAGTGAAGGAAGGCCGGTCACTCACTGTGAAGCAGTTCCAGCAACTGCTGGGTGTCATGGCAGCTGCGTCCAACATGATACCTTTTGGCCTGCTGTACATGAGACCCTTACAGTGGTGGCTCAAGACCAGGGGGTTCTCCCCGAGGGGAAACCCGCTCCACTTGATCAAGGTCACGCGGCGATGCCTACGTGCCTTGGACATGTGGAGGAAACCCTGGTTCTTGTCTCAGGGCCCGGTGTTGGGAGCTCCTTGTCGCCGTGTCACGCTAGCGACGGATGCGTCCCTCACCGGTTGGGGAGTGGTCATGAACGGCCACCCTGCCCGCGGTCTGTGGAGCGGTCACCAACTCACCTGGCACATAAATTGCCTGGAGATGCTGGCCGTGTTTCAAGCTTTGAGCCACTTCCTCCCGGACCTGAGAGATCGTCACGTGTTGTTCCGCACCGACAACACTTCGGTGGTCTTGTACATCAACCACCAGGGAGGTCTGCGTTCGTGCCCCTTGTACAAGCTGGCGCACGTGATCCTTGTGTGGTCCCAGGACAAACTCCTCTCGCTGAGAGCAGTTTATGTTCCTGGGGATCTCAACTTGGGAGCAGACATCCTGTCGAGGCAGGGGCCGAGGCCCGGGGAATGGATGCTTCACCCCGAGGTGGTGAAGCAGATCTGGAGAGTATTTGGTCCAGCCCAGGTGGACCTTTTTGCCATGAGGGAGAACACGCAATGTTCCCTCTGGTGCTCTCTAGTTTATCCAGCCCTCCTGAGGCTGGATGCCATGGTGCAGATGTGGCCGAGGCTTTGCCTGTACGCCTTTCCCCCAGTCGCTCTGCTCCTGGGAGTTCTAAAGAGAGTGCGCCGGGACAGGGTGTCCCTTCTTCTAGTAGCCCCGTTCTGGCCGAGCCGAGTATGGTTCTCGGACCTGATTTCTCTCCTCGACGGCTCTCCCTGGGAGATTTCCATCAGGAGAGATCTCCTTTCACAGGCAGGGGGTTCCATTCTTCAGGCCTTCTGTCCCTTCTGTTCAGGCCTTTCCGGGACCCTGACCAGCAGAAGCTTAATTGTATGTGTCTGGTGCGGGCGCTGGACACATACGTCCACAGAGCTGCCAGGTGGAGAAAGTCAGACCAACTATTTGTCTGTTATGGCCCCAATAAGAAGGGTCTGCCTGCTTCTAAGCAGACGTTAAGTCGTTGGATTGTGGACGCGATTTGTGTGGCGTATGAGTCCTCTGACCTCCCTCCTCCTTTAGGGGTCAGAGCTCATTCGACCCGGAGCATGGCTGCCTCCAAGGCCTTTCTTGCTGGGGTTCCCATGCAAGATATTTGTAACACGGCAGGGTGGTCCACGCCCCTTACTTTTGTAAGGTTTTATGACCTCGACCTACGAGTCTCCCCTGGTTCTTCTTCGTCCTAGCACCTCCTAGGCAAGGACTGGGGTCTGGCGGCGTGGGCATCTCATTCCCCTAGCGTTTCGACGCGGCTCGAGTTCCTGAAGGGGAACGTCTCAGGTTACGTATGTAACCCTGGTTCCCCGAAGGGAACGAGACGCTGCATCTCGTGGCCATCCTCCTGCGTCCCTGCGAGCGCTGCTTCTCTCCTGGAAGCTGACGCTCGTTCTGGCGCACGTGCTTTTATGCTTCCTGGTCAGTGATGTCACCCGCCTATGACGTCTCACTCTTCCATTGGTTTGATTTCACACGTGATTCAGAGCGCGGTCACGCTGAAGGCGTTCCCCTAGCGTTTCGATGCGGCGTCTCGTTCCCTTTGGGGAACCAGGGTTACATACGTAACCTGACACGTTCCTGTATAATGTCAACACAGCAGAAAGCCGGGTAATTTAAAAATGGAGAGACCCTACACAACTTCCCTCACGAGTTTGCCAAAGATCACCTTTGCCGATGTGTGAAGAATCATGGAGGAAAACTCTGTCACAAAGAGGAACAAACTGGATAAAGGATATAAATTTTTCCACAAAGAGTTTATCCATAACTTTCAAGGTAAGTAACGTAGCTAACATTAGAGAGCAATCAGGCTAACAAATTATTAGTGTGTCCACTTAGACCTAGGGCTAGGGTTATAGGGTTATGTATGGATAGTATAGAGGACATGTACAACTTTATTAAAGCAATATAACAGTCGTGGTTTTGACAAACAATATGACATTCGCTGTCTGCCTTTGGTCCAAGTGAACATCTTGTGTCTAGCAGCTAGCGACGATAGCCTAATGTTAACGTTAGCCGAATGCTGTCATCATCAGTTAACTATTTTTTTTCTTTGGCAATGTCTGTGTTTATGTTTGTGTGTTTGCTTGTCATGGTATCAAATGTAGTAGACGGGAAGGTTTTTGTGAGGGCTAGATGCTACCCATCTCAGAGAAAAAACGAGGAGCCTCACAAACTAGAGGCTTGACCACTGAGTGCACAAGTTCTCTGTGCCTCTTACTGCCATTGCAGTACTGTTCACTCGCTGCTGTTGCAGCTCTTTCTGCTGAGTTTCTGCACAGCTAGCTACAGAATGGATACAAGTATAGAAAGTATAGAAACGTTATCATTTTATTTCCAATGTAAGTCTGAAAATCTACCTTAATTATTATATGCAGGAACTCTTTGTCCACCATCTCATTCCATAAATTATACATCTCTATCGCTATTTCAACTCTTTCCTTACACTGTTACTTCCGTTTACTGCTGACAGTGATGTAGGCTACTGTTATGAACAGTGATGTGATGCACACCATGCTTACTAGTATTTCCATGTTTTTGGTTGATAGATATCACTTGCCGCTGACAGTGGATGTCTAATGGCCTTTTCCTGCAGCTGCATAGCTGGTAAAGGTTTCTGCAACCACATTGTGGCCCTGCTGTATCAGACAGCACATTTTTTACAGCTTGGCCATAAGACTGTTCCTCCACCTTTGGCCTGCACAAGTGATTTGCAACAATGGCATAGACAGAGAACACAGGTGGGTGTAAAACAATGTTGTATATTTAGCATACTCTTTTAATACACACACATACATACACACACCTGACTGGTCGTAATGAGACCCCTTCACTTGATTGCAAGCACTGAAGAAAAAATGAAAATCAAGTGGAAGTGCAGGTGTTCTGAGCCAGGCTATACACACACACGCACGCACACACACACAGCATTTATATTTTATCTTGAATTTTAGGAAATCCATCCAGAACCAGTCAGTCATGTGGTGGTGCAAAAGCCGACAACAGGAGGCAATAGTGGTGTTCGGTCCACATTGCACCAGGCATACTCAGGTCAGACACAAATTCACGTCCATTTTACTTTTCTGGGAAATCAAAATGTGGAATTAAATGGATAAATGGCTTACTGGATCCTTTCTTTAGGACTATTTCCTGACCCCGATTTGATGGCTGCTGGAGCCAAGCTGCACGAGGTGCAACCTCAACCACTCATTGCCCTTGTGTTAGATGGCGGGTCTGAGATAGAGCTGACTCCATCTAAATTTGGCCCTGTTCCATGTGGATCCCCTATGTCATACCATCGTCCACCTGAAACATCAAGTGACGTTACCCTGCACCACCTGGCCCCCGAATTCCCTGCTCTTCCTCTCCCTTTGGACCGTGCTTTCTCCAATCTTAGCTTTGTGCCAACTTTACACCAGCAACTGCACCTACAGTCTTTGCAAGTGTCTCCACAAATGGCCAGTGAAATTGAGAAGGGAACCAGACAGCAGTCCAGATGTCCTGCATGGGCACAGTTACATCAGCCATGCCTAACTGCCAGCCGCTTTCGGGAGGCCTGCGCTTCTTGGGAGGGAAATGTGGATCCATTCCCCCTGGAGCACCACATCTTGGGGCTAGTACAGATGGTAGGGTCTTTGACCCCTCAGAGTCACCGCCATTTGGACTTGTGGAAGTTAAGAGCACCACCAAGCATGATGCTTCGCAGGTTGCCCATCTCAAGAGCGAGAATGGCTCTGTCAGCCTGAGGCAGTCACACCGATACTACTGGCAGGTTCAGGGAAAGTTGGCAGTAACTGGCCTGGAGTGGTGTGACTTTGTCACAGACACTCAGGCGAATGTGTACGTGGAGAGAATTTGGCGAGACAATGAATTCATACTTAAAATGAAGAACAAATTACCTTTTTTACTACAACACTTACATGAATGTGCACTTGGAATGATACTGTCCTAGACTCATTAGATGTCCACATGTTGTATGTTAATGAACTAATCAATCTTCTTTACAACTAATAGTCTTTATAACTACTATTGTTAATTTACTAATCAGTTAATGAAGTATTTATCACACTGCCTCAATGTTCATCCTTGCCTTATTGAAACTGATATTGATACTGTAAATTGTAAAGTGAATTGTAATAAATCAGTTGTCTATTCAATTCATGCCTTTTAATGTCAATAAATTAAGTTCAGTTGCTCCTGTGGGAATGACAGTTACAAGTAACAAGCATACTTTATGTATTTGAGAATTCAAAGAATGCTTGTTACTTGTAACAGTCATTCCCACTTGGCTTATAGTAGACATGGCATTAAGGGGAGACCACACAAGATAATTGATTAACAAAATATAATATTTATTAAAGTAATTACATAAGTCAGTAAATGTAAGACAAATCAAAGGTGTCATGCAAATCAGTATTGTCATGTAGTGCAAAAAAGGGAATGGGGAACTGGGTAAAAGAAAAGAGCTGCAGCCAGCCAAGACTAAACTGGCAAACAAACATCTGTCTGGTCCTAATGAGACCCCTTAACTTCAACTGATTTCAGGAAGTACTGAAGAAAAAATGAAATGTAAATGGAAGTACATACACTGTAAAAAACAACCTATAGAATCTACTCAATAAAATGAGGTAAACTGAGGTAACAATTTACACTTATTTTGTTTGGGTAGATTCTATCCTATATGTCTGAGTAAAGAATACCTGAATTTATCAGCTAAGACAAACTAAAAAAAAAAGTAGGTAAAGTCTACACAGCAAAAAGCCCAGTGTTAAATGAACTCTCCCGGGAGTTTGAGTCCATATTCAAGAGTATTAAAATGAACACTGAAGCAGTGTTAGAGTTAATGAGGTAATTAAGTGATTCATTGAGGGATGATTGACCATTATTAAAGACGCCTGATGTTAATAAGCAGAATCACCAAAAGGAGAAAATCTAATTTTGTAAGTCACCATTATAGTGGTCAGTATTAGCATTAGTTTAGCTCTTTACCAGTAACTTCTTAATATTAGATTTTGTTTGGGTGTTGTAATTGAGTTATAACAGTCAGACAAACCAGAAGAAATGAGATTTTGTGGTTTTGAATACGCTTTGAGAAAGTCGTGAAGTAGCGATCAGAATAATTTTTTTTTTTTTATGTTGGTTTGATCAGACAGGTGTTTCTGAAATTTATTTGACCAGTAACTTAGATTTAGACACACAGACATCAACAATCAGCATGAGAATCACAACAATGGTGACCAACAAAAACGTATGTTGTAGCCAATCAAAACTCATCCATATCTCCCATCATGCATTGTGGCATGAATAAATTATGAGCTGATGATTTCCGTGATGTTTTGAGTTGATCTGTTTCTGAATATGCTGTTTGTCACCATTTTTGAGATTCATATGCTGATTCATGATACCTGTGTGTGCCTAAAAGAACAGCTTTTGAAAGTTTTTTTGATTGGAGGAGCTTGTAAGAAGTCCATTCAAAATTTAAAAAAAAAAAATCAGGCTTTATCATTTTTTGCTGCTGTGAAACCGCAAGGCAGTTGTAATAAATAAAGGATGTAGAACTCTGAATGATTTCAGTGGCTCAAATTAAGTTTATTTTAAACAGAACAGAATTATCACCACTGCATGACTTTTGTTCTTTGGCTTGTCTGGCTAGTTTAACTAAACAGTTGAACAAAAGCTAATATTAAAAAGCTACGGGTCAGGAGCCCAACTAATGCTAACACTGACCACTATAATGGTGACGTAAACATGTTGGTGTCTTTAATAATTTTCAATCATCACTCAATGAATCACTTAATTACCTCATTAACTTTGGCACTGCTTCAGTGTTCATTTTAACACTCAAATAAACTCCTGCGAGAGTTCATTTAACACTGGGCTTTTTGCTGTGTAGACTTCATCTACTTTTTTTTAGTTTGTCATAGCTGTTAAATTCAGGTATTCTTTACTCAAATATATAGACAAACGGAGTGCAAATTGTTACTTCAATTTACCTCATTTTATTGAGTAGATTCGTAAATGTAGGTTTTCTTTACTCAGACATATAGGATAGAATCTACCCAAACAAACTGAGTGCAAATTGTTACATCAGTTTACCCCATTATATTGAGTAGATTCTATAGATTGTTTTTTACAGTGTAGGTGGGGGCAGCCAGGCTACATAGTCAAGTCAAGTCAAGTCACCTTTATTTATATACCGCCTTTAACAATACAGAATTGTGGCAAGGCGGCTGTACAGTATTAAATAGGAAACAGTACATCAACAATGCCAAAGGCAACAGTAAACACTCACATTTTAGGTAAAGGTAGTTAATCAAAATCAATAAAATAAAATACAATATTGTGTTTAAAATTACACAATATTGTGTTTAACATACACACACACAAACACAGGAGCAGTAGGTAAGTCCCTGACTAAACAAACAGGAAGACAGAATAGGCAAACAAACAAGTCAGACTTTAAGGGATGCGCCACCGTTTCAGCCAATTTACTTATTTTCCCCCTTAATTGTTTAACTCAAGGGGAGATAGAAAATTAGTAAATGGGCCAAAACACTGGTGTATCCCTTTTAATAAAAATACCCTCCAAATCTCAATCTTCTTCAAAAGACAAAGGTCCTTGAAAATTCACCAAGACACAACTGTTGTGCCAGATCTGGCTGACAGTGCCCATCAGAGTGAGAGGTACAGGTGAGTCCCAGATGTGATTGGACTTAATTCGGCCTATTACCCTTTCCACCACTATCCTGAGATGTGCTATGGCTTGTGTCTTCTTTGTGTCCTCTTTTGTGAATTGGGCAGAACGCTTGAAGGGTGGGATGATGAGCTTTGCCCCAACACCAGAAAGGAGATCTTCGATGACAAATCCTTTGTCGGCCATCACTTCATCGCCTGCCTCAAGTAAGGGAAGGATTCCGCTGATCTTTGTTATCTCTTTGTCGGAGATGCTTCCAGTGTACAGCGGTGAGAGGAATGCCACCAAACCATTGGGAGCAACTCCAATCAGTCCCTTCAAGGTTGTCCTGTTCTTGTAGTGGGAGAACATTTCTGACTGCAGGGTGCGTGAAGAGGGTGCCGCCACAGCAATCTCAGTTCAGTCCAGTATCACTCGAACACCAGGACAGTACTTCTTGAATTTTCCTGGCATGATAGACCTCACCTTCTCTCTGTTCACCCAAAGAGGAAGTGTCCCCAAGATGAAAAAAAGACAATTGGCCCAGGTGATGGTCACACGGCTGACAGTAGTGCTGGGCGATATGGAAAAATCATATATCACGATATGGATTATTTTATATCACGAAAACGATATATATCACGATATACCACAATAAAGTACATTTTCAGTTATTCTCTGAAAAGTTTGACAAAAATATCACTGCAAACTTTTTTTTGCAACTTTATTTTGAAGTGACATTTAACTGAACTGTCACAAATGAGAAAAATACATTTTAGTGCAGCAATATAAATGTATCAAATGACAACAGATGTGGTGGAGGTAGAGCTACAGTAGCCTTCACATTTTTTTTATCCACATCATAGTTATTTAAATAGTATTATCAAAATAAACTATTTTTAAAAAAAAAATTAAAGTGCACAAAGTTTCTGAGCAGAAAAGCACTCAATTATAAAAAATAAACAAAACATTTTTCAACCTTGTAGTGCAAAGTTTGCAAACCAAAATAAAGTATCAAAAGTAAATATCAGTTGAACATAACACTGTTTAAGGCATTAGCCATGAATAAAAGTGCAAATATAAAAGGCTACTTTGTAAAAGTAGAAAAAATGTCTCTGTCAAATTTATCTTTTTAATTTAGCATTTCTTCGATTCTCCCGTATTCTTTTTCGTGGACCTTCTTCAAGTGGTAAAAGAGGTTTGTTGTGTTAGCGTTGGGCGTGGAAACAGTCTTTTGGCAGAGTTTGCACATGACTGTCTTCTGCTCCGTGTCGGAGCTCTTGAAGCCAAAATGCAACCAAATCACTGACGTACCCCCACGTTTCGATGTATGTACTTCTTGGGCTGCTGCCTGCATAGCAGTTTCAGTTTGTTGCGACTCCGGGCATTCATCTTCAACCTCTTGCTTCTCCATCTTTAAGCACTCACAAGTTAACTAGCGTAAAGCATGTCGTAAAGCATGTCGCAACAACGTAAAGTGTCACGTCGCAAAACCACAAGACGGAGTTTCTTTGCGAAAAAGTTCATTTTTATTCTTGATTATCACTTATATAAAGGGTAGAGTATGCATTGCATAGCGACAAGATATTATCATACATTTGTCATAGCCTATTTAATGCAATATTTTCTTTAGTAATTGATAAAATTGGGTTAGAAATGATAGAAACGATAGAAGAGAAATAGGACGATAGACACTTTTCTATCGTCCCCACAATATATATCGTCATATCGCCCAGCACTAGCTGACAGTGGTAACACTAACCTGGAACACATCAGCGATGACCTGCTCCTTCATTCCAACAGCTACTTGCATGCAGTAAATCAGGAATTCATCAATTAATGGCATGCTGGGAGGGGGACTGGGACTGTTTTCGCTGTTGCCTTCACTTGTCCTCTTAGCTTTGCTCCAGTAGACCAGTCGAGAGGCAGATGGTGCAATGGATTCCCAGAAGATCTTAAACACTCGCTCAGATGGAAATTTGGTGTAAAATCGGATCTGGTCATCTGATGCACAATACCGGCTGAAGAGGACAGGGGTTGGCAAGGCTGTCTCCAGCTTGGCTTCCAAGTCTTGGATGCAATTCATGCTGTCCTCCAGCAAACCTGTTGTGAATATGAAGACAAACTTCAGTCCTTGACTTCAGTCCTTAATTTCATTTTAGTGAAACTATAAATTATAAACAATATTTTCTTTCATGTTACTGTTAAATTGTCCATTTCCATCAAGTTGATAAAACTTGGAAATGAACAATTAGGCTTTACATTTACATTTGTCTGTAAGTATGAAGCCACAAAGAATCATTATTTCACCCATTTGCATTACATAGACTTTAGGACAGTCCAACCACAGGTTACATGAAATGGATAACTTGATAGGGAATGCTAATGTAAGGTACCTTTAACAAGCAGCGTGGGTAGGCTAATATGAACAACACAACAACATTGTCAGGTAAGGCATGCTGTTTAAGCCTTAACTTAGCTGTGGCAAAATATTGACAAGCTGTTACAAACGATTGAAGAAAACAATACACTCGACCATGAGACATAATGTTAATGTTTAAGGAGGTGGAACTTCTTACCTGCGGGCTGCGGCGTCGCATAATCATGGTCCAGTTTCAAAGCTTTATTTGCGATGTCTTTCCTCTCGTCTCCTACCGACGTTAACGGCAGTCGTTTTTGGCACCGATCATACACTGACTCCCTTTTTTCTTTAGAGGTGTACTGGTTCCAAGGAAAAAGGCTAGGGACAGACTCTGGTTTCAAGCGGCGAACAGTGATCCCCAAGACGTAGTCCTCTGGTGTGAAGTGTCTGCTGCAGACATGAGTACTCCCCCTTTTAATTGAAAAAGTTGGTCCTTCATCCCGCCGAATAGCTTGACCCCATTTTCGTCTTACTTCTTCGTTAGCAGGGAAGGAGTGGAAAGATAAATAAGGCTGCTTTTGGGCATTACAAGAACAGCCCGGTACGCTACAACAACTTTTGCTCGATGCTTGCGCCATCTTTGTTGTTTACCTGGTTACCGGCATACCGGGGAGGAAACAGGTTTCCACAGCAATTGCGTATTTCCGGTGCAAAAGGTCTATTCTCTCATGGTCTTTTACGGTCTCCCCACACCAATCACTGTAAGGAGAATTAGGTGGATGTCATTTCGCACTTGACCTACTTTCTCACCACTCGTCTTGAGACAAGTAAAGGGGCTTTCACACCAAACACTGAAAGCACTGCGCTATGAAACCCATTCATTTCAGTGGCTTGTGCCACAGGAGGATGGTTTGTTGCTGTGTCGACCAAAGCCCATGCGCAGCGGCACGCAAGCTGCACTCAGTTCAAATTAGTTGAAATTTTGCCGCTGCACTCTGTGACGTTTACCCACACGACCAATAAAAATGAGGCATCCAAACGAGCATGGAAATCAAAATGGATGACCAACTAATTTTGTGTCAGAATTTCCTCATATCTTCCTCTTATTTCTTGGCAATTTATTTATGGAAATATCTCATTCACTGAGGCGTCCATGTCGCGCGCACTAATGTTTGATCTAAAAAGCAGCTGCCCTCACGTTTAGCTGCAGGAGTCAGGACAGCAACCGAATACATTTTCTGTCATCTTTTCAGGACTGTAATGCGAAGAGTGTACAAATACATCTTTAGCAGCAGTGTAGAAGCGAATAGCACGTAACAGCCACAATTACCATTTTTTCTTTAACAGGTGGATGGGCTGTGGTCATCTGTCCTTCTGCTGTGGTCTATGGAGTAAAATTTAACATTAGAGCTGAGAGCCCACGGGACTTTACAGATCTTTTGCCCCAAGGAGCGGCTTCCAAACTCTCCAAAAACAAAACAATCCAAGAGGGCGGTGGAGTGGGGTGGGGGCGAGGGATGGAGGGCCAGATCCATGTGGAGGACCTGGGGACTGAGGCAGGACTGGCAGAGCAGGGAACCAGGGCGGAGCTGGCAGGGCAGGTGAGGCTGAGGGCCACCAAAACAGGACAGACAGACCAGGACCAGGGCGGAACAGACGGAGCAGGAGCCCACCAGGGCGGAGCAGGAGACCACTACGGTGGGGCAGACAGAGAAGAAGACCTCCAGAGCAGAACAGAAGGAGCAGGAGACCACCAGGCTTGAGCATGCCACCATGGCAGAGTAAACGGCCACCAGGGCAAAATAGTTGGAGCCGAGACCCATGGCAGAGACTGGGACCTGAGGAGAACAGAGACAGACAAAGCAGTAAGGACAGAGGCAGGGAACGCAGTGGGCTTATTAGCAGTCTCTGTGGGCACTGGACAGGCAGACAGTTCATAAATAGGCTCAGGACAGGACAAGAATTTGTAGGTGGCCTCTTTGGTCAGCACAGAATGGGTCTTGAGTTCATAATTGGCCTCCATGACCGTAACAGGGAAAACAGAAAGTTCATACACAGCCTGCATAACCGTGACAGGATGGGCAGAGGGTTCAATGACAGCCTCCATAGCCATGACAGGATGGGCAGAGTTCACTGATGGCCTCTTTAGCCATGACAGGACGGGCAGAGAGTTCAGAGCCAGCCACCATAGCTGGAACAGGACAAGACAAGAGTTCATGTATGGGCGCTACTACCGTGACCAGAGCTGAAGTGACAGACTTCACTTCAGGTGGTTCTGCAGCATACACTGCCACATCCGAAGGGTTGGGAAAGGGCAGCGCTGCCTCTCGAGGTTCTGCAACCTCAGCCGCCATCTCTGGAAGATTTAGAGCGGGCACTGCCATTACTGAAGGTTCTGCAGCCTCAGCCGTCACCTCTGGCAAACCTTTTGTGGACGTCGATGGCTCTGGAACTTCAATGGTAGTGAAGTGGTAGTGTAGCCCATAGACACCAGAAAGCAATCCCCCATATAGGGAGTGCTGCAGACAAGTGGATTACTTTTGGGACAGGAGGCTTGGTGAGCGCTGGTTTAGGGATACCAGCAGCATGTGAAGACAGCAGCGGAGGATCCCTCATGCTGGATACCAGACAGGGATACCATAACTTAGAAAGAGCAGCTCTGACTTGACTTGACTCAGGAAGACCAGCTTTGACTTTACTTGAACAACAGCTGTGATGTTACATGACTCAGGGATAGCAGCAGTGACATGACGGAGCACTGCCATTTTGTGAATGGGCCCCGCTGTCTGCGCCATTTTGTGATCATGCTCTGGTGTGGCCGCCATTTCACGAGCAGGTTTAATCACTGGTGTAGCGATCAACATACCTAAATGTCCCGGGGCTTGTGGTTGACTAAACTTCACAGACTCCATTACCGCGTTGTCGCGTTCCTCCTCCGCAACACCCACAGTGAATGACAAGCCCACACACAGCAAAGCATAGTCACAAAACTGACAGAGATAAACGCAGACCCTTGCGAATGAGCCGTGATTTCAAAGGCTAAATAATGCCCTCACAGAAAAAGTCGATCGAAACACAGTCTGGCAGATCAGAAAAATAAGCAAGATCCAAATACTCTTGAATATAGTTTCTGAGTGATCGCGTGCCCCGTACGAAGGCTAATAACAGTCTTGCTATGTCCATACCTGGTCAATGTCCATGCAAAAAGCTCCTGGATCCTTTTGCGGCCAAGTATTCTGTTACGGACACACAGAGGTGAGAAGTGGGCAGATCCAAATACAAAGCTTTATTGTAACGTTGCAATACTTGACCCAGATTAGTGGGAAGGGCCTCATATTTATGCTGTTTGTGATTGGCTGCAACTGTGTGCATGGTGAGTGAGGTGGAGCATGGGAAATGTAGTCCAGGGTGTAGTGCAACAGTCTGTGTAATGTCAAAGCAACCTCTGGTGGCGAGCCGACTGACGATAAGGACCAGACTCATGACAGAACTGTTCTGGATCAGGTTTGGAACTAAAATGTGTAGGATGCTGTGAAACATGACAGACAATATGTTATTTTTCTATTAATATATAAGGATACAAAGATTTGTCACATATATAGTTATGAAGTAAGATATTGGGACTATATTGATAATGATATTAATGATGTGGTTGCTCAACCAAGTTACTGTGCAACAGTTATCAGTGTATATCATTAAAGCTATTACATGTGTTTGAGTGAGTGTGTTTTGGGAGGAAGGGGGACAGTGGAGTGAATGTGTGTGTGAAATGAGTGTTATGTGTTTTGGGGCAAAGTATAAAAATGAAAGCGGAATCAATGCCCTTATACTTCATCAGGCTGTAGGAAGGAACATTATGGACATTATAGAAAGAAACAGCGGTGTTGCTAGCTTATTACTTAACGTGCCTGTGTGAAGTCAATGTTTTAAAGGTTGTGATCAGATGCTAAGTTCACTTTTTCATGCTGTTTGAACATTAATGTGTGTTGGCAGTGTATGTACAAATCTACCCTATAATGATAAAAATCCATGCAGCGGTTTTTAATTAATCTGTAAAAATAATATCCCCTTTTTCAAATCGAGCCATTCTCAGATGCCTGTCGTTGTGGCGTCACACTGACAGATGCCGCTCCCACGATAGTTGATTGACATGAGCGATTTACCTTGAATCAGCTGTCACAGTCCGCCCTCTTTGTTTCGATGCTGGAGCAGGGATGTAAGTTAGACAAGAATATCTCTGATTGAGCGATTGAGGTGTTGTGTTGCTGGATGTAATAATGAACATAGTGGTCGTCATTTACTCCCGACATCTGAGCCGCTGAAGATGCAGTAGATTACGTTTGTATGTGAAGGGAATGCGCCTCCTGATGTACATATATCTGTCTATGTTCGCGCGAATCATTCATGATCCAGCTTCACTTACAGCAGAAATGAGTATAAGGTTTTTTTTATGAATATTTGCCATCGCCTTTCCTTAAATAACATGGTAGTTAGAAAGTTTAGCGGCTAAATGTGGCTAATGTAAGACCGTCTTTCCACAGAGAGAAGAGAGGGGCGGGGTGAGCAGAGCTCATTTCCATTTAAAGGAACAACCCCTTAGAATGAGATGATTTTTGCAGAGCTTATTTTGACAAGGTAAAAAGGGTGTTGTTTCACAAAACCACTGAGAATTTTTAATCAAAGTATATTAGAGACTTTTCATTAAGACCCTAAAGAATCATATCAACTTGTGGAAAATGGGCATCTGATGACCCCTTTAAGTCAAGTCTCAGTAACTTTACGATGGCTCAAAGCAAACTCATGTAACAGCAATCATTATGCTGTTAATTTCACTTCATGCCTAACAAAAGATTGCATGTGTCACATTACAATCCTTGAGAATTCATAGAAAACATTTCTTTTAAGCAGAAATATTGTTATGGAGTGGGCGAGGCGAGAAGCGGGCAAATCCAAATGCAAAGATTTATTATAATGACACAGAGACATGGTCATAAACAGGCAGGGTTGACACCAGCAAACAGATATAAACAGGGCAAAACACAAGAGTAATCCATGAGACAGGCGAGGGTCGATCAACAGTGAACATAATCCAGGAGGCTAGGCAAAAGGTTAATCCAATAGACAGGCAAGAGTTCCGAAACAGCAACAGACAAATGGTTAAATGTCTTTTTGGGGGGGATAGTACAATTTAAAATTTTAAATAGCTCTTGCTATTGCTGCGTTCAAGTCCTCCTGGGACGTTCATACTTACGAGTTGATAAGTCGTCATTATGACGTAATTACACAATAATATTGTATATTTTGTATATTTAATTTATATAGTTTTATTGTACATTACAAAAAATAATAATTTGATTTGTTTCAACAAATTTGCAGTCAATACAGACGGTGATTATCTATTCCAACATCCAGCAGTGGCTACAAATATGATGTTCCACTTCCTGCAGCTGTGAAAGAATACAATCTCTTCATGGAGGGAGTTGACTTTTCAGTTCAGGTGGCTACTATTCCTCATTACAAAAAGCAGGAAGTGGTAAATGACGGTGCTGCAACATTTCATTGACATTGGCTACAGGCTGCACAAGCAAAGAGGAGAGGCCCATGACACACCAGGCCTTCCAAGAACAGCTGTGTGGGGTGTCCTTACAACCAGCACTGGAGAGCAACCAGCACTGGCACTTACCTGTTGCCATTCCTGGTGCAGCTGGCTCAAAAAAAGCCACATGGGTGCAGAAAATGCACTCCATTCATGAGTGAGGCATGCCAAGTGCCCCTCTGTATTATTCTGGACAGGAACTGTCACAAGTCTTATCACAGCGTATGTGAAGAGGTGCTTTTCATTATGTTTAGGTTAATATTTGTTTATTTACATTTTCAAGTATTTGTTGTTTTTTACACAAGAATATCTGTCATACATAGATAGGTACTTGAAAGTGCTTGAATTTATTTTGTGCAAGAAGTTTTCTAGAAAAGATTCCATATTATTTCCTTCGGTCTGCTAATATGTTATTTTGCCGACACTTCATGGCCTATGCATACTAGCTTGCTTGATTTACGTTAGTTGTGAGCATTTACGCATTTACTTAATGTTACATGAGCCCAACTTCTTTTCACTAAAATCCATCCAAAAGTTAATATCAGATCATTTAGAATACAGTATAAGATGTACCAAATATTCATCAGTTATATGCAAAACAGAAATATGACAAATAGAATATCAGGGCCTGTATTCACAAAACATCTTATAGCTAAAAGTAGTTTATAACTTGCTGGTTTAGGAGAAAATCTTAAAAAAATAATGGGCTTGTCAGTCCTGAATTTAGGACTCCTAAATTGTTGCTCTAAGAGTATTTCACAAAGTGTTTTAGCGTTAAAACTAACTCCTAAATCTGTGAAATGTTACAAGCAGTGAAGAGGACTTCTAAGTCACTAAGACCAAATCACAAAATGGCTTTTTTTTTCTGCTTCGGAACATAAACATTTTAGAAACACGTTGCATTTATTTGCACACACGTTTTCCCACACATATTTTTTGGTTTTGGAGGTTATACCAACTCCAGATTTTCCTTTGATTACATCCTTGTTTTCATTAACAAGTTGGGCAAAAAGCTGTCCTTGCATCCAGTCTGGTTTTCTTTTATGTTTGCATGTCTACCTATTAGTCATGATTATTCTACTCTGTTAATTAAAAGGCTGTTTTTATGCATATCCGCTAATTGTTTATGAGAAGCGCACACATGTAAGAGGCTGGCAATTAGCTGAACTAATACTTTTTAATTAGTGACACTTAAGGCCCTGATATACTTCAAACAAAGTTTGTTTTTGTTCTTTGTGGGCAAAAATAAGTTAGAAAAGGCTGAGTGCCTGTATACAGTTTTCAAACATTCCGATACCCCCACGCTGTTTGCGGACTGTAGATAATGTAATGTGTCGGGCCACTTGCGCATATCCCCAAACACAACAACGATGCAATGATGAAGTGTATCCAGGTGTAAGACGGGGACTAATGGTCAGAATATTATAGACAAAAGAATAATTTTTAGCAGCAGTTCGTCAAGTATCATACAAATCAATCAAGTATCATATCAAGCAATACAAAAGAACAATTCCATTTCTATAATCGGTCCTTTATAGGAAGAATGGCTCAGTCTGAAAACTTCGACACCAAGCTTCATTGCAATTTCTTTCTAGGATTTAAATGCCTTCTCCGAATCTTTAAAGTCTCTCCGCGAGCCATCGTACAGGTGCGGATACATTTGTATCAGCTATTCAACCCTTCAGTGTTTTCATGTTGCTACTGCTAGTAACTTCACTAACTTGGTGGTGATGTTGTTCTCCTGTCTGACCTCTGTGGAATGAATAATGAAACTAGGAAAAAAATCTCCTGTCAAAGAAGGTGGAGTTTCAAAACCCCCACCGACTGAGTAATGGCCATGGACCAATGGTAGCCCAAAGGGGTTTAGGAGCCAAAATGAACACCCCAAAAAGGTTGCTTTGGTGAGCTGTTTCGAACTGCCGAAACAAACTTAAAATGAACTTCATTTTGGCCTGTTTTTTTTCAAAATGCGTTTAGCCTGCATTTAAAAAAACCTTATTTAAATGTGGCATTATTTTTATTTTTAAACACTTATTTGAATGTGACAACATAATATGGTGCTCTACAGTATTTCTATGAATAAATCTCGGACAGACACCCCTCCCCTATCAGCCAATCACTGTGTGCATAGTTAGTAAGTATGCTGACATCATCCATAGCAATGAGGTCAACCCCGCTCATACTCTTAGCCTAAGACTTCTCTCTATACCTTAGTAAACATTTGTTTCAGCAGCTTTGTGAATAGGTTTTAAGAGAAAACTCCTAGCTAAAAATTTAGTTGTGAATACAGCCCAGATCTGTCATATGGCCAATCTTTTTTTTTTTTTTGCATAGTTGTGTTTGACACATGAAAACTGTAACAATGTATCTCACAAGGTAACACGATGTAACCTTGCTCTTAACCCAGCAAAATTAACCCAGCTGAAATGTGTCCCCACATTAAGTCCTTGAATTTGAGGGTAGTGGATGTGGAAAGTCCTTGAATAAGGTGTGAGAACCCTGAATACAGTAAAACTGTGAAATATTCAGTTTAAAATAACAGTTTTCTATGTAAATATATTATAAAATGTAATTTATTCCTGTGATTGAACCTATAAATACACGTTTTTTCTCTCCTGAGAACAGTTAACGGAAGTGGAAACGCAGGAAGCCCCAGTGCTGAAATTGGAAGCACTCTTGTTTCGGTGAGCAACTGACTAGCAACTAGGGCTGCCACGATAAATTGATGCAGAATCAATTCTTAGATTTTAACAGCAGATGGCGTTCTACTTTAGTTTTTATCCACACACTCAAATGCTCATGAAGAAGAGTGATGAAGAGCGCTTGTGCTTTTAGCTGAGTCATGCTCAGGTACTTAATTTCAATACATTGAGTATGAATGCAAGCCAGACAATATCTGCCATGTTGACATTATCATGTGACCTATGATGTCACAAATGCTACAACTTAAAGATATGACTGACGGGTGCACTAACACCTGATTTCATCAGTAGATGGACAAGTATTACTGCTTCAAAATTAAGATTACCCCAGAATGAATTTCATTGCTAGTCCACTGCAAACACTTACATGCAATAATAATGATGAATGCTGATCAATACTAAATTATATTGATTATTTTCTTACTGAAAATTATATATATTTCAGTAAAATAAACAAAATGTAACTTCAGTATATTGTCATATGACATAGCTATGCATAAATACTAGAAAATGCAGCCAATGTGAATACATCAGTTTTTAGTCAAGCAATGAATAAATGTATAAATTAATGAAATATTTTATTGACAACAGTAGTAAATGCAAACAAACAAACAAAAAAGAGTAAATTAATTAATAAAACTAACCAACACAAAAATAAATACATACCAACAAGACATGGAACAATGCTTTATTCAAATGTATCCTTCTAATAAACTATCACATATTTACAGGAAATGAACACCACATCCTTCTGCAATCTCAGCACAGCTGTGCCAATTCTGCAGCTTTATTTTGAAAAAGCAGCTGACCACCGTGCCCACCTTTGCCTGTCTTTGCCATCCACCAGGTCCCTCATTGATGCAGTCAGTCTGGAATCTGACCATGTGTGGAAAAGGGACATCGAGGTGCTTGTTTTTCTCTACTGGCTTGCCCATGCCACATCCTACAGGGTGGTGTCACTGACCTTTGATATCCCCAAAACCTCTGTGCATGACATTGTGAGCAAAGCAATCCTAGGAATTTTAAGGAGGGTGATTTGCTTTCCAATCAGAAATGACCTGAAGGCAGTGGGAGCAGGATTTGGACAACTGGCCTTTCAGCAGGGCAGTTGGTGTAATAGACGGCTGTCATTTCCGCATGAAACCTCCAGCAAATAACTCCCACTGTCACTACAACAGAAAACTGTTACACTCCATGCAACTTTAAGTCATTGTTGATCACCGGGGGGAAATTTATTGACATCTTAGTGGGATATCTTGTGTCTGTGCATAATGCCAGGGTGTTGAGGAACAGCCCTGTGTATACTGGCAGCTTCTTTCTGATTTCTACTATATAAATGCATACCTGCATTTCATACAGTTTCCATCTGAGGGTCCTAGAAGTTTTGTTCACTTAAACATCTAAGTTCAGTCATTATTTATCTGCCTACATGTTGTTTGATCCCTCTCATTGTTTTTTCTTTGTTCTGTTGGTTTCTGGTCATACGATATCAGTGTAACGCCATGCCAGCAGAGGGAGCCCTCACCCATGGACTGTCTGTTACCGCTCCCTCTGCTGCTTCTACAGTTATTTCCTGTTTGGCAGCCATATAAGGCAGGCCATGCCAAACAGACACTGCAAAGTTTTATTTTTTATTTTATTATTATTTTTTTTTGGCCTGTGCGGACTCTACTAAGCGTTTTCTCTATTTTCATTGCTTTGTTTTATTATTTCCACGGTTTGGTTTCATTGTCATAGTTTTACCTTGTTTCTTTGCCATAGTTTTGTCTAGTTTAATAGCCATAGTTTTTGCCTTGTTTCATTGCCCTGTTTATTTTGCTACTTTGGACTGCACACTTGGATTTTGACCTTCTGCCTGTTCTTTTGGATTTTGCTTTTGTCTTGCCCTACGTATTACTGTTTGTTTGGAGATCGACCCTACCTGTCTTGACTACATTGGGTTCAATAAAGCTCGCATCTGGATCTATCACGCTTCTCACAAGTCCTTGTTACAATCAGTCGATGAAGCCTGCCTTTCAGAAGCTTCATTACATTATTTGATTATGCTTTTGAAGCTTCTGAAGGTCCACTGACTGATATTTTATCAATAAGCCATCAGAACCTGACAAAAGTCACCTTTTGTGTTTAGAGGAAAACAAAAACAGTGATCAAACAATATGAAGGCAAGTAAATACTGACTGAATGTATGTGTTTGGGTGAACTAACCCTTTAAATCACAAGTTACTATGTTTAGTTACTGCAAAGGTTGTTTGGTTTGTGTAAACAGTCTCATTCAACTTAGGTCATGGAGGGCCATTGTCCTGCAGAGTGTTTCCTACCTTAATTAAACACACCTGAACAATCGAATCAAACCAATTAACGCACCACTTGAAAATTACAGACAGGTGTGTTGAAACTAGGGAAGTAACGGTATGAAAATTTCTTATCACGATAGTGACCAAAATTGTCACGGTTATCAGTATTATCATGGTGTTAAAATGAGCAGGAAATATTAAAAACATACTGACATTTAAGTAATTTCACCACATTTTATATTAAAGAACAACAAAAATAAAATTACTTTTTGTTTGCCAATAAAATGCTAATAAAATTCTCTAAATGTTCAAGTAAAACTTTGAAAAGGATTCATAAGATGATAAAACTCACATTTCAGCCTTTACATAAAGAAAAGGGTTAATACATTATTATATGTAATTTATCTACTCCATAAATTACGTTATCTGAAGTGTTTAAATGTGTAGAATTCACATAAGCCTGTTTTTCGTCAACCGGTCAAAATTTACAGCAGGGCACGCAAATTCTATGTTTTTATTTTTATATTTTTGGCCAGATAAAAACTGTGAGGTTTTAAAAGGGTGCTGAGGGAATACAAATGCATATATGAATGAACTAATTAGATGAATGTACCTCTGAAGGTTCTGACTGTCTTCAGAAAAGATTTGATGGTATTTTGTTTGATCTTCACTCCATGTAATACCTAAAGAAGTGTTCTTAAATCTGTGGATAAATGCTTTATCCACAGAGGTTACAGGAAACAGCTGTAATTCAGCTTTTCCATAAGTGCCACCTAGTGTCAGAGAGTGGACTTACATTCACATTCAGCGTCTGTGCAGTTTTCCGCCATGCTTTCACACAAAATGAAACTCTGCGTGCTGTGCGCACATGAGACCGTTATTTAAATGTTGCTTTATGCTGGATAGTATTTACTTATCCCGAGTTGTTCAAATCACGGGAATCGAATATGGTTTTAATGATAATTAAAATATGAAACCGTACTACCCGTGGGGAATTTTATCATGATTTATCGTCAAAGTGGTTATTGTTCCATCCCTAGTTGGATCTAAACACTGCAGGGCAGTAGTCCTCCATATCCCTGTATGACCTCTGTATGCATTTAAAAGTCAGACAATAATAAAAGTATTGTTTTAAAGTCTATTTGTAAAAGTCATATGTGACCCTGGACCACAAAACCTTAAGTCTTAAGTAGCATGGGTATATTTGTAGCAATAGTCAAAAATATATTGCATGGCTCAAAATTATATATTTTTCTTTTATGCCAAAAATCATTAGGATATTAGGTCAAGATCATGTTCCATTTACATAGATTTTTAAAATTAATTTCTGTAGTATTCTCACTCAAAGCCAATGATGGCAGCATTTCACTTTCCAGTGAAGAGGGCTTCATTAGCCAATCTCCACCGTATTAGCACACGGGTGCTCATCTATCCCTGTAACATCCAGACAAGATTTATGTTACCTCTGTAAGTTTATGTGCTGAGTAAATGTACAAGTTGACGTAGCTTATGTAATAAACTTTTTACCCAACACAAATGTTAATGTAATGTCAACATTACTAATACAATATAATACAATACAATACTAAAACAAATAAAACAGATACTTTATCTACATTACTTACATTCATTCAAATGGTTACTGGACCCTTGCTGGACCCCCTGCAGTTTGCTTACCGAGCAAACAGGTCTGTGGATGATGCAGTCAATATGGGATTCATATTTTTACATCTGGACATCTGGACAAACCAGAGACCTATGCAAGGATCTTGTTTGTGGACTTCAGCTCTGCTTTCAACACCATCATTCCAGATATCCTTCAGAATGAACTGTCAAAGCTCTCTGTACCCACCTCCATCTGTCAGTGGATCACCAGCACCCGCACCATCAGCACTAGAGCTCCTCAGGGCTGCATTCTCTCCCCACTGCTCTTTTCCCTCTACACAAATGACTGCACCTCTAAAAACTCCTCTGTCAAACTTCTGAAGTTTGCAGATGACACTACAGTCATGGGTCACATCCAGGATGGTGACGAATCTGCTTACAGACAGGAGGTTGAGCAGCTGTCTGTCTAGAGCAGTCACAACACCCTGGAGCTCAACACACTCAAAACTGTAGAGATGACAATGGACTTCAAGAGAAACACCCCTGCACTCCCCCCTCTCACCATCATGAACAGCACTGTGGCTGCAGTGGATTCATTCAAGTTCCTAGGAACTAACATCTCCCAGGACCTGAAGTGGGACATTCAAATTGACTCCATTGTGAAAAAAGACCAGCAAAGGTTGTACTTCCTTTGTCAACTGAAAAAGCTCAATCTACCACAGGCACTGATGACAGTTTTACTCAGCTCTCATTGAGTTAGTTCTGTGTTCTTCTATAACTGTCTGGTTTGGGGCAGCCAGCAAATCAGATATAAGAAGACTCCAATGGACTGTTAGGACAGCAGAAAGGATCATTGGTGTGCACCTGCCCAACCTTTAGGACTTGTACAACTCCAGAGTGAAGAAACGGGCAGGAAACATCATCACCTTGAGACCTTTCTCACCCCGGACACAACCTGTTTGCACTTCTCCCCTCAGGCAGATGCTACAGATCCCTGAGCAGTAGAACATCTAGGCATAAAAACAGTTTTCTCCCAAATGCCATCTCCAGCTTAAACAGCTAAAACATTAATTACTACCTGTGTTCTACAATTCATTTTGTATTTTTTTTCTCCATTCTAATTATTTTCTCTTTCTGTAGTATTATTATGTAAATACATATGCACACAGCTTTGTACAAATAAGTGAGGGACATCCTTAATTAAATTGTTCGGGCGTCAGACAAGGCAAAAATAAATTGCCAAGTCATTACTACTAGTATTAAATATATATATATATATATATATTTTTAATCAATTCCCGGGAAAACTCAAAATTAGACTACCGATACACAATCTGTCATCTGCATATGCACATTAACACACAGGAAAACACAAATGAATGAAATAACACAAATTTTCTGTTTTAGTGTGCAAACTGTTGTTATTAGAGCACATGCATAAGAAAAAGAAAAAAAAATGAATGGAGGAAAACTAAATCTTATGAAGTTTATCCCTTTTTTTTTACAGCATTTATATAATAATGAAAATCAAAAGCATTAATTAAACATCCATGTGGTTTCACTTGCTTAACAAGACCAAGAGTCCAAAAAAGAAAAAAAACATGAAACTAAGTCCTTGCTGTCACAAAAACTACCAACAACAACAAAAAATCAGTTTCCCTTTAAATTCATCTTGTGGAAACAGTCTTCAATCTTAAAGTTCAAACTTTTCATACACAACAATAACGAAAAACAAAAAAACAAAATGTTTCCACCAGAAGTAAACTCACTGAGTGTGTGTGTTACGTGAGCGTGTGCGTGCAAGTTTTTCGTGCAGTGTGGATGTGTGGGGGTTCGGCTGCGTGAGGCCAGCAGCATCTGGCCGGCCAACCAATAACAAGGCCGGGAAAGGAATTTGTGGAGTTTCGGCGGCGTTTAACAAAGGAAGAGAAACTGAGGTACCTGCGGCAGGCGAACCAGTCTGGATTTTACGTTGCAACCAGCAATTATGCGCCACCAATTTCTCCAAGTTTTTTGGTGTCGTACACACCCGGTCTGTACAAACAGAGATCCAACATGCTTGGCCACTCTTGCTTTCAGGTATCGTTCACGTTATTTCCTTCCACACACCCCGACTTCCATTTTTCCTTGCTTTTATATCATTTCCGCCATTTTGTTTCACCCTAATTTGCCGGCAAAGGCAAAAGCTGGTATGGATTTCATCCATATCGCCACATGCCAAATTGTTCTTTGAACATTAATGTGTGCTGTCAGTGCATGTACAAATTTACCCTATAATGTTAAAAATCCATGCAGTGGTTTTTATTTAATCTGTAAAAATAATATTCCCTTTTTTAAATAAGCCATTCTCAAATGCCTGTCGTTGTGGCTTCACACCGATAGAGGTCGCTCCCACGATAGTTGATTGACATGAGCGTTTTACCTCAGATCAGCTGTCAGAGTCTGTCCTCTTTGTTTCGATGCTGGAGCAGGGATGTAAGTTAGACAAGAATATCTCTGATTGAGTGATTGAGGTGTTGTGTTGCTGGATGTAATAATGAACATAGCGGTCATCATTTACTCCTGACATCTGAGCCCTGAAGATGCAGTGGATTACGTTTGTTTGTGAATGGAATGCACCTCCCGATCTACATATATCTGTCTATGTTTATGCGAATCATTCATGATCCAGCTTCACTTACAGCAGAAGTGAGTATAAGGGTTTTTTTTATGAATCTTTGCGATCGCCTTACCTAATAATGTGCTAGTTAGCAAGTTTAGCGGCTAAACGCGGCTAAACAGGCGCATCTATCCACAGAGAAAAGAGAATAATAGTCTGAATATATAGAATCAAAGTCTGAATATATAGAATAAAAGTCTGAATATATAAAATGAATGTCTGAATATATGGAAGAAAATTTGTAGCTGTTGAAGGAAATCTGATGCACTAAGAATGTTGTAATAATGGAAATATGATCTTCAAGATGATGTGATGTAGACTCCAAACTGCACTGTAAAAAAAAAAAACCAAAAAAAAAAACTCAAAAAAAGTTGTTTCAACTTTAAAGCACATGACAAAAATTTTTTGTTTAGTCAACTTAATGTTACTTAATTTAAGTGACAACTGGAATATTTTAGTTGACTTAGGTTTTTTTTGTTTGTTTTTTTTACAGTGTGTTTGTTGTTGTTTGGAGTATGACCAGCTGCTGCAAAAATGTATTGTAGTTCAACAAAGTATTGGAAAATTTTAATCACAATTCAAAAGCCTATTGCTCTGATAATGAGGATAAAGCAAGCTATACATTATTCACTGAGAACTGTTTAATTTGCACTTTATTTCCATATATTACGGTTTTTTTCAACTGCTTTCACACATTTTCAAAACTTTGCCTCTTTTTTTTCAAAACTTTACACACAAATCTAAGAATTGCACACACAAAATGTAAAATGCCTCACATCTCTTGCAAAATGAAGCACTGCATTCAAAATATCACAAACACGTCTCAAAAGCAAACATTTGTCTTACATTGGAAACACCTTTGCCATAATATAATATTTTTGTATATATCCTATACACACATTTATTCAAAACCTAAAGCTTTTCTTTCATGAGCTCCTATGTATATTTCTGTACAAGAATGAAAGTAATTGGCAGAGAGATGTTGAAAAATATGGTAAACATAAAAAAGTAAGATGGAAACCAAACTGTTATTATTATTATTTTTCACTGTAAGCATTTGTGGTTGTGAATACAGTATTACTGTTACAGAGGCGGCTTCCTTACCGCCGCCTCCTCGCCACCAGAGGGAACCCTCTCCTGAGTTTTAATTCGGTCTCATTCGGACTCCATTCCCCATGCTCCTTCATTCCTGGGACTGACACACCCACACACACACCTGCCTCTCATCACCCACTCCATTTAAGCCCCACTCACACGCAGTCCTTCGCGAAGTCTTGATTTGCTACTGCTGTCATTTCTAAGCGTTGTTTATGTCTTCAGTCTACCCGTTGCCGAACCCAGTTTGTCCCTTGTCTGTGTATTCTCTCTGCCTGCCCACCACTTGGATTGTTTATTGGATTACGCTGTCTCGCCGTCGGCCCCGACCTCTGCCTGCCTTACGTTTACGAACTGTTTTACCTCTGTGGCCCTTGTTTGCCGGCGATCGACCTGTATCCTTCTAACTTCCCAATAAAGCTGCTTATGGATCCGAACACCTCTGAGTCTCTGTTACAGAAGACTTCGCCGCAAAGCGATCCAGCAGCCATGGCTCAACTCTCTTCCGAGGTCTCCGCCCAAGCCTCACAGCTCGCCTTGCATCATCATCAGCTAACGCGTTTGACAACGCTGACGGAGGAGCTCGTGAAGACATTACAGAGCCTCCAACTCTCAACGCCTACCCCCACGCCGACACCCACGCCCAGCGCTGCGCCGGCCATGGCCGCCATTTCCCCTGCTGCAAGCCCGCTGACTACCATCAGCCCTCGCCTCGCCTTCCCTGAAAAGTTCGATGGGAACCCAGCCAAATGTAAGGGCTTTTTACTACAATGTTCATTATTTGTTAACCAGCAACCAGCGTTATACCCCACGGATTCCAGCCGCATAGCATTTGTTTGCTCATTGCTAACGGGAAGAGCTTTGGATTGGGCGACTGCTATGTGGCGTGATGATGGCTCTACTTTCCCCACCTTCGGACAGTTTCTACATCACTTTCGTGAAGTTTTCGAACACCCCACGGGAGGGAAAGGAGCCGGAGAGCAACTGCTGGAATTATCCCAAGGGAGGAGAACGGTCGGAGATTATGCCTTATCGTTCTGCACGCTGGCCGCTCAAACTACGTGGGTGGAAGACACCCTCAAGGTGCTTTTTCGTCGGGGATTATGCCAAGACCTGCAATCGGAGCTAGCCTGCCATGATGAGGGTCGGTCACTCAATGAATTCATCGAGCTCTCCATCCAGGTGGATAATTTAATTCGTTCCCGTCGCACCCAAGGTTCAACCATTCAAATTCCACCTGTAACTACCTCAGTTCCCGAGCCCATGCAGATCAGAGCAACTCACCTTACCTCAGAGGAAAGAGAAAGACGCATGCAGAACTCTCTGTGTCTTTACTGCGGTCAAGCCGGACATATTAAATCCACCTGCCCGGTCCGTCCTGCCAAGCTTTCACCAGCGGTGAGTGTGAACCGTTTAATCACGATTTCCCATTCTAGTATGCAAATTCCTATAGTCATTCGCCATGCCTCCCGTACCATACATACCACGGCTCTGATTGACTCCGGAGCCGCTGGAAATTTCATTTCTATTGAATTTGCTCACCAACAAAACATTATTCTCAACTCGTGTAAATCTTCCTTGTCAGTGGAGGCGCTAGACGGCAGACCCCTGGGAGAGGGACGAGTCCACAGTCTCACCGAGGAAATGCGGATGGAAATTGGAGCTCTGCACCGCGAACTCATCCAGTTTTACGCCATCCATACCCCTCATCACACAGTCATACTGGGACTCCCCTGGCTTCGCAAACATGACCCACACATTTCATGGAGAGAGGGAGAGCTATTACAATGGAGCTCCAACTGCCAGAAAGACTGCTTACCTGCCGTTCAACCCACACTTACTCCCATGCCATCACTTCCTGAGTCCACCTTCAACGCAGGCAACCTGCCTACAGAATACCATGACCTAAAAATGGCCTTCAGCAAGGACAAGGCCTCCCAACTACCACCTCATCGCGCCGTAGATTGCGCCATTGAACTATTGCCTGGTCACTCGCCCCCTAAAGGACGTGTTTTCCCCCTGTCACAACCAGAATCTGAGGCCATGAACAACTACATCAATGAAGAGCTAGCCAAAGGTTTTATCCGTCCTTCCACCTCACCTGCGTCAGCTGGCTTTTTCTTCGTGAAGAAGAAAGATGGGGGTCTTCGGCCATGTATCGACTACCGTGGTCTCAACGAGGTAACCGTAAAATTTCGATACCCCCTGCCACTCGTTCCAGCGGCCTTGGAACAACTTCGTCAGGCCCAGTATTACACCAAATTGGACTTGCGCAACGCCTATAACCTCATCCGCATCCGAAAAGGGGATGAATGGAAAACCGCCTTTTCGACCACTAGTGGGCACTACGAGTACCGGGTTATGCCCTTCGGTTTGTCCAACAGTCCGTCAATCTTTCAATCCTTCATGAATGACGTCTTCCGCGACATGCTGGACAAAGGGGTTATTGTCTACATTGACGATATCTTGATTTACTCAAATTCCATGTCAGAACACATTCAGCACGTTCGCAAAGTCCTCCAACGACTCATCCAGTACCAGCTCTACGCCAAGTTAGGAAAATGTGAGTTTCACCGAACCTCCACATCCTTCCTCGGCTATATAATCAGTCCTGAGGGGGTCGCTATGGACGAGAAGAAGGTGGAAGCGGTACTCAAATGGCCACAACCCCGTACTCTCAAGGAGTTACAGCGCTTCCTAGGATTCGCAAACTTTTACAGCCGATTCATCCGTAACTTCAGTTCCGTGGCCGCACCTCTGACATCCATGACTAAGCGCCAGACCACGCGGCTAACCTGGTCCCAGGAGGCTCTCCAGGCTTTCGATGAGTTGAGGGTACGGTTCACGTCAGCACCCATCCTCCGTCACCCGGACCCCAATAAACCCTTCATTGTGGAGGTGGACGCTTCCAGCACCGGCGTGGGGGCCATCCTCTCTCAACGGCATGGAGACCCTGCTAAAACCTTTCCCTGCGCCTACTTCTCCAGGAAACTATCCCCCGCAGAACGCAACTATGACGTGGGCAACCGCGAACTGTTGGCCATGAAACTGGCTTTAGAGGAGTGGAGACATTGGCTAGAGGGCGCTAAACACCCATTCACCATCCTCACCGACCACAAAAACCTTGAATACCTGCAATCAGCTAAGAGACTAAACCCCCGGCAGGCCAGATGGGCTCTTTTCTTTACCCGCTTCGAATTCATTGTTACCTATAGGCCAGGCTCGAAGAACACCAAGGCAGATGCTCTCTCCCGCCAAACTGACACGATCTCATGTCCCGATCAAACCGAAACCATAATCCCCACAAGCCTGCTGCTGGCTCCCGTCCACTGGGACATCGTCACCGAGATCGAACATGCCAATCAGGAGCACGTGCCCCCCACAGAATGTCCTCAAGGAAAACTATTCGTTCCCGAACCTCTCAGAAACCGCCTTCTCACCCAAGTTCATGAAACTCCCAGTTCCGGTCATCCGGGAATCGACGCCACCATCCATCTTCTAAGGAATCGATTCTGGTGGCCCACCCTAGTCAAGGAAACCATCCGGTTCATCAATAACTGTCCCACCTGCCAAACTTCCAAACCATCCAAACACCTACCAGCCGGACTATTGCAACCCTTACCACTACCCCAACGACCTTGGTCCCATATAACCATAGACTTCATCACTGATTTACCCAACTCACAGGGCAATACCGTTACCCTCACCATCTCCGATAGATTCTCCAAAGCCTGCCGCCTCATTCCTCTAACGAAACTCCCTTCAGCATTGGAGACCGCGGAAGTTCTCTGCAACCAGGTATTCCGCCTCTATGGCCTTCCCGACGATATAGTCTCTGATCGTGGACCCCAATTCACCTCCAGACTGTGGAGTTCTTTCTTCAGACTTCTCAACGTGAACATCAGCCTGACTTCAGGATATCACCCGCAATCCAATGGGCAGTCGGAACGCCTCAACCAGGAGATCATACGATTCTTGAGATCCTACTGTCACAAGAACCAAGCCGACTGGAGCCGCTATCTGATGTGGGCTGAATACGCCCAAAACTCACTAGTCAAACCCGCTACAGGTATCACCCCTTTCCAATGTATCCTTGGCTACCAACCACCCATGTTTCCCTGGTCAGGCGAACCATCTGACCTCCCTTCCGTCACCGACTGGCTCAATCGCAGCGAGGAAATCTGGAACCAGGCCCACACCCATTTATCACATGCCATCAGAAAGCAGACCAGAACCGCCAACCTCCACCGACGCCCTGGGCCCCGTTATACCCCCGGGCAGTGGGTCTGGCTATCCACCAGAGACTTACGACTCAGACTTCCCTGCAGAAAACTCAGTCCCAGGTATGTTGGTCCATTCCAAATTCTCAGACAAATTACCCCAGTATCTTTCCGTCTTGATCTACCCGCTAATTATCGCATTTCTCCCACTTTTCATATGTCCCTACTGAAACCCGCTGGTGGTCCGAGGAGGGAGCCGGAGGAGGAAGCCGAACCACAGACCCCCCCCATTCTGGTCGACGGCGAGGAGGCCTATCGGGTGCACGAACTCCTCGATTCGAGGCGCCGGGGCAACACCCTCCAGTACCTGGTCGATTGGGAGGGGTACGGCCAGGAGGAACGCTCCTGGGTTAATGCTGGAGACATCCTCGACCCCACCCTCACGGAGGAATTTCATCGGAGGTTCCCGGAGAAGCCGGCCCCTCGACCCCGAGGTAGACCCTGGCGCCGTGCGCCTCCTCGCATCAGGAGCCGCTCGCAGGGGGAGGGCTCTGTTACAGAGGCGGCTTCCTTACCGCCGCCTCCTCGCCACCAGAGGGAACCCTCTCCTGAGTTTTAATTCGGTCTCATTCGGACTCCATTCCCCATGCTCCTTCATTCCTGGGACTGACACACCCACACACACACCTGCCTCTCATCACCCACTCCATTTAAGCCCCACTCACACGCAGTCCTTCGCGAAGTCTTGATTTGCTACTGCTGTCATTTCTAAGCGTTGTTTATGTCTTCAGTCTACCCGTTGCCGAACCCAGTTTGTCCCTCGTCTGTGTATTCTCTCTGCCTGCCCACCACTTGGATTGTTTATTGGATTACGTTGTCTCGCCGCCGGCCCCGACCTCTGCCTGCCTTACGTTTACGAACTGTTTTACCTCTGTGGTCCTTGTTTGCCGGCGATCGACCTGTATCCTTCTAACTTCCCAATAAAGCTGCTTATGGATCCGAACACCTCTGAGTCTCTGTTACAATTACACAGTATGAAAGAAAATAAATATTCTACCAGTCAAAAGTTTTTAAACAGGAAGATTTTTAATGTTTTTTAAAGAAGTCTCTTCTGCTCACCAAGCCTGCATTTATTTGATCCAAAATACAGTAAAAATTATTTTTACTATTTAAAATAACTTTTTTCTATTTGAATATATTTTAAAATGTAATTTATTCCTGTGATTTCAAAGCTGAATTTTTAGCATCATTACTGCAGTGACATGATCCTTCAGAAATCATTCTAATATTCTGATTTGCTGCTCAGAAAACATTTATTATTATTATTATTATTATTATTATTTTGTTGAAAACAGCTGAGTAGAATTTTTCAGGTTTCTTTGATGAATAGAAAGTTTAGAAGAACAGCATTTATCTGAAATAGAAATTTTTCTATTCATCAAAGAATCCTAAAAAAAGGTACTTAACTGTTTTAAATATTGATGATGATGATGATAATAATGATAATAATAATAATAATAATAATAATTAATAATAAATGTTTCTTGAACAGCAAATCAGCATATAAGAAAGATTTCTGCAGGATCACGTGACACTGAAGACTGGAGTAATGATGCTGTAAATTCAGCTTTTTGTCTGTATCACAATATATTACATATTTACAATATATTCACATAGAAAACAGTTATTTTAAATAGTTTAAATATTTCACAATATGCACTGCATAATTCATAATTTTGAAAAAGGTCCAATTCCAAGGCCTTTCCTAAAACCGTGATTGGTTTGTTTTAAGTAAAGCAATGAGTGTTTGCACAAGTGAGGTGTTAGTGTGAGGCACTGATGAATTAGTGTGCCATTTTGATTGGATGTGTTTGAAAAAGAAAATCAAGATACTTCCTGTTAGATTCTTGTGTGTTACATAAAGAATTGTGTGTTGTGTTTTGCAAAAGGTGTTTTATGAAATTGAAAACTGAGTCAAAGGCCAAGAATTAGTGTATGGTTTTGCAGATTTGCTGTGTGGTTCTGGTGTTTGAGTGTCAGGTTTTAGAAACTGTGTGACAAGTAAAGATTTTGTGTGTAAGCAGCTGAAAAAAACTGTAACACTTTCATATACATTCAGACTTTTATTCCATATATTCAGAATTTCATTCTATATATTCAGACTTTGATTCTATATATATATATATTCAGACTTTCATTCCATATTTCCAGAATTTCATTCAATATATTCAGACTTGCATTCCATATATTCTGAGTTTTGTTCAATATATTCATACTTTCAGATTTTCATTCCATATATATATATATATATATATATATATATATATATATATATATTCAGACTCTCATTTCATATATTCAGACATTCATTCTATATATATTCTGACTTTCATTCCATATATTCAGAGTTTAATTCCATACACTCAAACTTCATATTATAAATATAATTACTTCCTGAACAGCATTCCAAAAATATATATATTTAAATATTTAGAAACAAGTGTGTAAAATTATTGTGTGTAAACGATGACAGCCGTGTTGCATTGGTGCTTGTCTTTTGCTTTCTTGTGTTTAGAGATTTCCATCACAAGTTCATCACAGAGCAAATTGTGTCATAGTGAGTGAGAATGTGTTTAGAGTTTTGCAAAAGGAGTGCATTAGATCTGCAAAACTGCCTAAACTTGTTTAAGGTTTTGCAGAAAGAGTGATATATTTGATGAATTGGTTTAGGCTATTGAGAAATTGGTTTAGAGAATGGGGTTTAGTGTTTTAGCAAATGTGAAAAACTGTAATTTATATTGACATTTTTGTCTATTTATATTTACATGTGTTTTTTTATTCTCATCTAATTTGTATTGTCTGTGTTATTGTCTCTGTGCACTGGAAGTCTGTCACACTAAAATAAATTCCTTGTATGCGCAAGCATACTTGGCA
Source organism: Labeo catla (assembly GCA_012976165.1). Classification (NCBI taxonomy): domain Eukaryota; kingdom Metazoa; phylum Chordata; class Actinopteri; order Cypriniformes; family Cyprinidae; genus Labeo; species Labeo catla. Next base: position 44,450 of record VONZ01002389.1, read on the forward strand.
AAAAAGCTCTTTCTGATTCTGATTCTAAATCTGAAGACTGGCGTAATGCTGAAAATGTAGGTTTGATCACAGGAATAAATTACATTTTAAAATATATTCAAATAGAAAGCAGTCATTTTCAATAGTAAAACTTTTTTTGCCATATTACTGCCTTTGCTGTATCAAATAAATGCAGGCTTGGGGAGCAGAAGAGAATTCTTTAAAAAAAAAAAACATTAAAAATATAATAAATCTTACTGTTCAAAAACATTCGGCTGGTAGTGTCCCACTGAGCAAAAGTACGTCCAAACGACGTCATTTCAACGTCTTTGTCGGACGTTGAAATGACGTCCCCTGAAGAGCCAGAATGAAAGTTTTTACAACGTCTTTTCATGACGTCTTCTGGACGTCCAATAGTGACGTTCACAGGGCGTCTCTAGAAGGTTAAAATTTAGTTCAGATCTGGTCATTATGGACGTATTTTCAACGTCTTAGAAGGTCAACTGCAGTCTCATTTAGATGTCATTTATACTGTTTCTGGACATAATATATACACTCTTAGGCTGCATTCAAGTAAAAATCATGTTTATTTTATTATAATTTTTTATTTGTACTTGTAAATAAACTTACAGACACAGTGTACAAAAACCATGAAAACATTTAAATTTTAACTTAAAATAAATATTAATTGTAATGAATGAGTAAAAGTACGTCCAAACGACGTCATTTCAACGTCTTTGTCGGACGTTGAAATGACGTCCCCTGAAGAGCCAGAATGAAAGTTTTTACAACGTCTTTTTATGACGTCTTCTGGACGTCCAATAGTGACGTTCACAGGACGTCTCTAGAAGGTTAAAATTTAGTTTAGATCTGGTCACTGTGGACGTATTTTCAGTGGATAACAACTGTAACAAATAACATACAAAACATACATTACGTTCACCTGTTGGAGCTGAACTGAGGGGGAAAAAAACGTCTAATTCTGACACGAGAAGTTTAAAACCTTCTGTACATACTAAAAAAATAGTTTAGCAGTTTCAGTATCATATTAAATAAGTTTGTGATAGGCTTAATTTAAAATAAATATTGCTTGTAATGAATGGCTCGTTTTGTCGATGCCCATGTTAATGAATCAGAGGGTAAATGTGAACGCAGAAAGAACAACACAAACAATCTTTTCAACCACATTATAATCATTATTGCTGTGTAACAGACATTTGAGTAACAGAAGTACTGGGATTAAAGTTTATAGTTAGGGTATAAACACTTATTTTCTACAGTAGCGATTAAAACGAAACTATCTTGTATGTATAGTAACGCTTAACCTCTTCCGCCAGGAGGTGGCGACAATTGCCCATTTAAAAAAAGTATGTCATTGAATCATTCATTCAGGAAATTTCAATAGTCAAACAAGTCTTAATGAAGTGAGACACTGACTCCCTTCATTAAATGTTTTTATTATTATTATTATTATTTTGTTTAAATGAATATGTTTTTAAAAGTCTTAAGCAGTGAATAGTTTGTCAGAACCACTAGTAAATTGTTATTTTGTTTAGTTTTCCAATCTTTTTTCTCCAGAATCGTGATCTCCAATTTATTAAAAACAAGTGGGATTTGCAATTTATCCAGAATCGTGAAGCTCTTGTTTAAATGTTGTTTATTACTGCATATTATTCCATTAAAATGGAAGTTTAATTTCATAAAGTTCAAAATACACCTAAATGTTTTTTGCATTTTGTCTTTTTCAGTTGAATAAAAGACTATTTTCCCTATATTTTAATCATTGAGGATTTCTTAAGAAAAGTTTAAAATTCTCGTCTCGTTCTCGTGAACCCAGTCTCATGTCGTCTCGTGGGATAAGTGTCTCATCACACCCCTAATATATATATATATATATATATATATATATCTGTTCTGAATGGCAATTAATTTAAATGATTTGGAAAAGTAAATTACATGTTTACATTGTTTATAATGTTTGTTAAGTTTATTAACATTTGTTTTATTTATTATTTTAAAATGTGCCTTATACACCAATGCAACTTATGCATGTTTTTTTCCTGACCTGGTGTAAAGTCTGGAAAATATGGTAAATTAGGCCTATATTGTGCTGTATTATTAAACAGTTCATATAAAATAGGGACAATTTGCACCAATAAAACAATTATATTATGTTCATTATACTCCTATCCACATTAACTTTAGCCTTAAACACTGTTATATTTATGAGGGGGTCCTTGGAAAATCTTCTTCCCTGCAAGAGGTCCCTGGCTCCAAAACCCATGTGCTAGTGCACAGGCCTCCATATACAGCAGAGAGTCTGGTGTGGCAGGTGAAACTTCTGTCCAGGTTGACAAAACATCTCATCTCGTCTTCATGAACTGCCCTGAAAACAACATTGAAATATAAACGATTATTATTATTTTAACTACAAATATAGCTTCACAATGCTCATTATGACCGCTTTGGTAAACATATGATCAGAAAAAACTGCCAGACTGATATTTAGTCTTTAGTGAATTTACTGAAAGTCTATTTTACTACAAGAACACACACTTAACACAAGATAAAGTTTTGAAAATCTTACATTATTGTGAAGTTACGTGTTTTAGTGACTAATTTAGACAATTAAAAGGGATCAACATAAATTTACCTCAGACTGTAACTTCACTGACCACTTTACTCGCAAATTAACCAACAGGGAGATATAAAATTTACAAAAAGTTGAATTTGAAATCGTCATAACACAGAACAAAATACATCTAAAGTGAAATTTAACATTAGATTGACAAAACGACGAATAAAGGTACATTTATATCGCTTACCTTCGGCTTAGCACCCGTCCGTGTCTCAGATGACCGTTAGAGACCGTTACTGTTTAAATTTCCAAATAGCAGCGTTGCGTTGTAAAGGCTGTTCGTTGGTCAACTTGGGTCCCATCCTCTGTAGGCTTTATAAAGTGTCCTTAACGTAAAGTTAAATAAATTACACGACGGATCTATCGTGGTGGTTATATCTTCAGTCTTTGGTAATACACAATATCAATATCTTCCGTCTTCGCGGCTGCTTGCGCCATCACGTTTACGTCACTACGTTAATGCCCCTCACGCCAGCGCACGTTTAAATATAGATCTATTTATTAAATTAAATTTAAATGTATTTATTAAATATATTATTATTATTAAAATATATAATAAACAATAATATTGTGTTAATATTCTGTATTATTATTCAATATTTAAATATATTTATCTATTATATTTAAATCTCTTTACATCTATTTAACTTAAACTTTAACTTAACTTAATCACACACACATAGATGTAAGCGGCTGTTTCTGTCAATGTCCTAGTGAAAAATACTACACATAAAAAAAATAATAATAATAATATTAATAAAATAATTAAATGGCCGCATTATGTTACTGACATGATGTTTTTATACAAATATTACACTGTTTTAACACGTAAATGTTTTATAAAAATGATATTTACATTTTTTTTAAGTCAGAACTTTGTCATGTTTAATTGTATAAAAAGTTCTTAAGTCGATTTCCTGAACCTGTTCTGCACGTTATACAGACGTCCAGGAAAACCCCTTAATAGACGTTCAAATTTTGAACTGCATATCTACGTCAAAGGGACGTCGTAGTCCGACGTCCAGATACTGTACTGGATTTGCACGTCGTGTAGAAGTACAAATATGGTCCTGGACCGACCGACGCAATATAGACGTGATCTGCACGTCGGGTGGACGTCTCATGTTTGTTGGGGTACATCAAACATGTGTAGTTGGACAGAAACCATACATATTTTTGATAAATTTGATTATTACATAAATACATAATTTTGATTATTCCAAAACCTATTCCAAGGCCTATTCTTGGTGTTAAGTACAAGTGAGGAGTTAGTGTGAGGCACTGATGAATTAGTGTAGCATTTTGATTGGTTGTGTTTGAAAAAGGAAATCAAGATACTTCCTGATAGATTATGTGCAGTGTCGGGCAGTAGCGTCGCTACAAGTAGTGACGCTACTAGCTTAACTACATTTCTCAATAGCGTGGTGGTAGTGTCGCTGTTTTCTGAATCAAATATCTTTTCAGTAGCTAAGCTCTTATTTTGATCAAGTAGTGCAGCAGCGTCAACAAAAGCTAAAAGCTATCTATTTTTCTATACTTTAAGCTCAAATCGGAAATATAACTGCTACGGATCACTGATTCTGGGTCAGTAAGCGACGTCACCGCCACTAAACCTCATGACGCCATTGGCTCATTAAACTGTCAGTCAAACCGTATTAATCCTCCCACCTCTCTCGTGAATGAAGTGCGGCGCGCAGTTTGAAGCATCTCAGCGTGTTTGCAGACTTGAGGTAAATAAAGAAGTGTTGATTGAAAAAGTACATATTTTCTGTATTTATAATACAGCACTGTATTTATAAAGACTTTTTTTTTGCATTCGAGGAGATGAGAAAAGTGTGTCTTAGTCTAGCATCTGTTGTCGAGACAACCAAATTGCTTATGTGAAGCGCTGAATCTTTATATTTTAGCTAAATGTCAGAAAAAAACTGAGCGCCCACATAGCAACAGAAAACTGTATAATCTGCAATGCAAAACGTAGTATAGAGATCGGGAGTGTGACGTCAGCAACGCAATGCACTTTGGGACAATAGGACACGGGCGCCGCGCCGACACTGTTGAATTGAAAATTGATGCTTTAGCTTGCTCTGTACAGATAAATCTACGTTACGATGGTGAACGCGTGTTGTGTAATTAATTGCCATAATTTAGTAAAGGACCAGCTTAAACCAGCATCAAAACATACCTACCAGCATATGCTGTTTTTTCACCAGGGTTGTCTTCTGTCTTCGTTGGTTGTGTTGTGAAATTTTGTGTAGTACACAGTTTGTGAGTTCTCATTGTGGGTGTGTTCTGCTCCTTTTGTGTGAGCAAATGGCTTTGTTTTTGTTTTTATGCGCCATGTGCTCTTGACAAACATTGGTAACTGGATAAATAACTACATAACTAAATAATTAAATTAAATAAATTAGTTTTTTATTTTTAGGCAAACCAGCCTATGAAATGCTACAGTGTGATCCCGACTGGGTACCGTCATTGCATCTCGGGCACACTGAAGTTAAAGCAACACACCCTGGGCGGTTTGACCGGAGTACAAGGAGACTGCGAGCTGTCGCAGGGGATCTCGTGTCACCTGCACCTGAACCTGAACCTGAACCTGCACCTGCACCTGCACCTGAACCTGAACCAGTAGATGTAGCTGGCCAGAGACTGATGGATGAAGCTGCAACAGCAGATGATGCTTCACAAATGGATGATGGAGATTCAAATGACAACACTGCAGAACAGCAGGAATGCCATCTTTGTAGCTCCAGGCGTGCTGAAATTAACCGCTTTTTGGAGGAAAACAGGAGACTGAAGGAAGAGCTCGCTCAAAAGACAATGGATGAGGATTCTTTTAAAGATGACGATGCAAAGGTGAAGTACTACACTGGGCTTCCGTGTTTTGTGCTTCTGATGGGTGTGCTGACACAACTTCTTCCCTGCCTGCCACAGACTTGCAGAAAACTCTCACCTTTTCAGAGGCTCCTTTCAACAATGATGCGCCTCAGGCTAAATCTCCCAATTCAGCACATTGCATACCTCTTCTGTGTGGATCGAAAGACTGTGTCCACCACATTCAGAGATACCATAGGTACAATGTTTAGACATCTGAAATCCTTGGTGCACTGGCCAGAGAGACATTGCTTGCATGCCACCATGCCACATCAGTTTGTAGAGGCTTTTGGCAATCGAGTAGCAGTTATTGTGGACTGCTTTGAAATTCGCATTGAAAGATCATCAAATCTCAAAGCTAGAGCACAGACATTTTCCCACTACAAACACCATCACACCCTTAAGTATCTCATTGGCATTACACCACGAGGATCTATCTCTTTTATTTCCCAGGGATGGGGAGGTCGTGTCAGCGACAAGCATGTGACTAAGAATAGTGGCCTTCTTAATAAACTATTACCTGGGGACTTAGTGTTGGCAGATCGTGGATTTGACATCAGAGACAGTGTTGGACTCATGTGTGCAGAAGTGAAAATACCTGCATTCACAAGAGGACGCAGCCAGCTGGATGCAAAAGATGTGGAAGAAACACGCCGGATAGCTCACCTACGGGTTCATGTGGAGAGGGTGATTGGATGTGTACGCACAAAGTACACCATTCTAAATGGAATTGTACCAGTCAGCATGGTACTTCCATGTCAAGGTGAAGACATGACGTTCCTGGACAAGATCGTGACTGTATGCTGTGCCTTGACTAATATGTGTCCCAGTGTTGTTCTGAAAGCATAAACTTTGTTTTTCCATTAAACTAGGTCTGTCAAATCAGTTGATCTTAATTTATGTGTACATACAGTATACACACACTGTAAGGTTTACAGAACCTCAGACACTTTGATCTTCTGAGACGGACAATACACACACAGTGTATTAAGATATAGACATTTGTTTCCACATCTCACTGAGAGAAGATGTGAGAAAAGTCCCTATCCACCTATTCCTTCCATCCACTTCCCCTCACCCATCTCCTCTCACTCAGCTCACTTAGACTGGTCAGTAGCATAATATAATGTTCTACATGAATACAAGTGATATCCATAGTCATGTTTGCTATCATCTGAACTGTCACTGTGTGTCTGGTACAATGGTCTCATTCTCACAAGAAGTAAACTAAAAGGTAAACAGATCCTAAGAGTTCAGAGATATATTGCTCACTGTTAAGGTTGTACTATTTCCCAGTGTCTTTAATGCAAATTACCATCTGTCCCCAAAAGGTGCAAACGATCAAGTCTAGGACTTGATCAATGCAAATTCAAATTGTTAGTTCCTGTCTCCATTTTAGGGGATGTCTGTCTGGGTCTGAAGTACTTAAAGAAGTGTAGCAAGAAGATCAGGGCGCTTTCTGTAGCCAGAATGAGCCCATGGTATGAAGTGTGTTGACACACTTCGTACTATGTATTTTTCTCAAGTCAGGTATGCATCTTACTCCTAGAATCATCTTGGAGATTTCTTCTAATGATTTGATATCTTTGAATTGGCTGTATAATTGGTGTAATACATATTTACCTGACTTCTAATAAATTGTTACATTTGATTTTATTCTGACTTACTCTGAAATGATTTTCTCAAGTAGATTATGTGAAGGCGTATGTTACCGCAAATATGCGTCCAGGGTTAAGTACATACTAGATCTCAGGTTAGATGGAGCATGGGGCACATCAGGTGAGATTCTAGATTTCTGATTAACTGTTTGACTTTAGTTAAGTTGTTATGCAGTTGCATTAACTATGGGGGGCTAGACAAAATACTATTGGAGTACTAGCATGGTTCGGGCATATTTCATAGTACTAGCCATAACCTCTGGTTACTGTCTCAGCTTTATTCAAGTTGTTATATAGTTAGACTAACTATAGGGGGCTAGATAAAACACGATTGAAGTATTAGCATACTTCATAGTGCTAGCCATAACCTCTGATTTAGTTTGAGCTTTAACTAAGTTGTTTACATAGGTGACTGTAGGGGGCTAAACAGAACCACTATCTAAAACATGACAAGCATGAGGTGGTCTATTAAATAGTTAGCCATAACCTCTGACTAATGATCAGACTGGAGGGTTTGTGATCGTGGGGCCCATGTAAATCGGCCAACATGAGGCACCCTGAGCGACATAGATTCCTAATGAAAGAGTAAATATAAAGTAAAGAGTTAAACAGAATAAGCAAATGTTAGAATAATAACAATTACAAATGGAGAAACAATCAATTCGTATGACAACCTAAATTCGAGGTCATAATAAAATGGAGTCAGATTAGACAATAAAACGGAGTCAGATTGAATTTAACTTCAATTAAATAACTTTGCGCACTGGAAAGACCCAACACACAAGAAACCTTCGGCCACCATTGGATACCTTCCTTGGGCCAAGTGCGTGGACCTTACACACACACACACGCACACACGTAAACATTTCTTGTATATATACACATATGCATGTATATTTATACACATTTATATAACACAAACATGTTCTATAACAACTTTTATTTTGGAAGCAATTAATTGATTTGGCAGCTTTACATGTAACATGTTACCTATACATGAACAGCATATCCTGCATTATCAGTGTTCTCCAGCTGTTACAATAAATGACAAAAAAGTATTAATTTTGCACTTCTTTATTTGTGTATCATAACACAGAGGTAATTGTGTACAGTTTACAATAACACATAAAACATACAAAACCTTAAGGCCTAGCCTTAACACACAAAAAGGTAAGTAAACAAGAGTCTGAACTACAGTTAAAGCAAGAAGTTAAATAAAAGACTAAAAATGAAAACACTACTGAACTGAAAAGTTTGGTGCAAGTATCAACACATTGTTATAAGTAAAATAGTTAAATATAAAAACACTTACTGAGGTTCTAAGTTCAGTGCTACTGTAGTGCAAATACAACAGGTGTAAGATGTAACATCAGTGTAACCTTCAAGTATCAAGAGTACAAATAATAAATGTAAAAGTTAAATAGAAAAACACTTATTAAAGTTCTAAGTTTGGTGCTACTGTAGTGCAAATACAACAGGTGTAAGACATAACGGCAGTGTAACTTTCAAGTATCAAGAACATGGATAACAATGCAATTTAATGCAAGTAAAAAAGGTAACTACAAAAACAATTATTGAATCAAGTAACTGAAAAGACAACTATAAGTACAAAAACACACTTGTGTTCCAATGTGTCAGCATGTACAGGAGGTACAAAGCCACGACTCACTTTCTGGAGGTGCCTGACTGAGTCCCACACAGCTGAGGTGGAACCACTGCACTGCACAGTTTTCATTGTCACAAGCCACCATGTCATCCAGATCTTCAGGCCCTCTGCAAATGCACCAGAGTTTTTTTATGTTCTCATGTGCCTGTGTTTTTGCCCTTTTTCTGCGAGATGGCTGTGACTCTGTTGAAACAGGTGTCTTTGTGGAGGCTTGTCTAGTATAGTAAGAAGACACAAGCTCAGGTAGTGAAACTTTGTAGAAGAACTCCTGTGCCCTCTTCAGAAGTGTCATCCAGTAGTCTGCA
>VONZ01002390.1:0-53553 GCA_012976165.1 Labeo catla
TGTTTTAACGAATCGCAGCCGCGGTGTACCCATTTGCTCTCACGTTTTAATGAATCGCAGCCGCGGTGTACCCATTCGCTCTCACGTTTTAACGAATCGCAGCCGCGGTGTACCAATTCGCCCTCTTGTTTTGTACAATAAATAACACTTGTGTGTCATACTTTCAGCACACTTTGACTGAGAAACGCAAACTCCTGATTCGCCAGCACGAAGACGCCAAAGAGCTGAAGGAGAACTTGGACCGAAGGGAACGTCTGGTTTATGAGATTCTCGCCAGTCACCTCAGCGAAGAGCGTCTCGCAGACTACCGGCACTTCGTCAAAATGAAGTCAGCGCTCATTATTGAGCAGCGCAAACTGGAGGATAAGATCAAACTGGGTGAAGAGCAGCTCAAATGTCTGAAGGACAGTCTGCCGCTGGACCAGAGACTGATGTACTGAACTATACTGAACTCTGAACTGGTTTTCACTAGACTGGACTAAACTAGACTCTAAGCAGAAGTATTTCATATCTGCTTGCGTGCATTGGATAGATTTATTACAATCAACACACATTCTTATATCAGTTTTGAGCTTTTCATTGATTCCAGTTTTAAAGTATTTTAGTGAATTCATTCATGCTTTGAATCTGCTCACGTTTTCAGGGATGTGCTGTATAAAACTCTCTCCTGTTTTTTAAAGGATCTTTAAAAGGAAGTTTTTTCTACCTGTATATACATGTCCAACTAATTTATTTTGCTGCTGAAAGCTAACGGTGCTATTTACTGAAAGGTTAGATCTGCTTATTCTTGACTAGATCCACACTGAAAGTTGTTTTACTCATTTTGATGTAAATGTTTTAAACTTTCCTGTTTTTAAAGTTCATGAAATAACCATATAGTACAAAATATCTCATCTCGTATCTAAAATATGGTCCTGTGAACCAGAAAAATAATTTGTTATACTGTTCATAAACATGCTTGCAGTGCACTTCTGCAATAAATTGGAATAAAAATAAAATATTGTGCAACTTCTGTTGTAGCTCTTCATAATTATGGATGGGATGCAATTCATTGGTCTGTCTGATATCACACTTGCTGTAAGGAAATGATTAATTAACATTTAGCTGTAAACAAGAATATTACGGTATATAAGTAATAAATTATCTGACGACTTGTTCTGAAGCCTCACCCACTTTATGATCTTTATGAGTCACTGTGAGTGACACTGTTTTTCCAATATGAGGTGAATGATCTCAGATTCTTCATTGTTTGATTTTATGATGTTGACAGTGCTCATGAGCCGTGGTCAATGATTCACTGAAACATGTTCACCAGCTTTATTTACACTGAATTTCTGAGCAGCAGGAAGTCAAGTTTCGGACAGCTTCCAGTCCAACGCGAAGCGCTTAAGATGAAGGAAACGCTGAGAGAATATTCACTTTACGGATCACTGGAATTGGTGCTGATGTGGTAATGCCTTAATTTTGTACTTGTAAATTATAATTTGTTTGTAACTTTAAGATGTGATGCACATTGACTGATGCAAGAGCTTGAGAATAGAATGACAATGTTTTAGTCAGTTTTATGTAAAGTCAGTTTGCATTTCATTCGGATCTGTAAATATAAAATGCTAAACAATCAAGTATTGCACATCTCATTATAATATATGATAGAAAACAGTTATGTGATGCTTATGCTCATGTAAAACAATCATATTCATACTTTCATTTATCAAGGACATATTTAATTGATCAAAAGTGACAGTAAAGACATTTATAATAAATGACTGGGTTTTTTTTTTTAACTTTCTATTCATCTGTGAATCCTAAAAAAAAGCACAGCTGTTTTCAACACTTACAGTAATCAGAAATGCTTCTCATCAAGCTCCATAATCACAGATTAAAATTTTTCCGAGCGACTTGATTCGGTCTTATTTGCTGAAATGTTTCCTCTGCTCTTTATAGAAGCAGAATAAATTTATGGCATCTACACAAGACATTCTGCCCCAGATTTGTTTTCCAGGCACAAAGCCATTTTTATTTGTTTATATACTTCAATTTCAACATTTTATAGACGGTCTACTTTCTAAAAGAGTTTGACCTCAGTTTGATGTAGTGAGGGGCGTTTCACATCACCCTCAAATATATTGTTTAAAAGTTTGGGGTCAGTACAATTTTTATTTAAAGAAATGTAAATAAAATATACTAATTTGTTCCCTCTTTTTAGCGAATCGTAGCCACATAGTACCAATTTGTTTCCTTGATTTAGTAAATCGTATCTGCGTTGTACTAATTCGTTCCCTCGTTTTAGCAAATTGTAGCCACAAAATACCAATTTGTTTCCTTGATTTAATAAGTCGTAGCTGCATTGTACTAATTTGTTCCCTTGTTTTAGTGAATTGTAGCTGCATTGTAGTAATTTGTTCCCTCGCTTTAGCAAACTGTAGCCACAAAGTACCAATTCGTTCCCTCATTTAATGAATCGTAGCTACGTTGTACTAATTTGTTCCCTCGTTTTAGCAAATCGTAGCCACAAAGTACCAATTCATTTCCTTGATTTAATAAATCGTAGCCGCATTGTAGTAATTTGTTCCCTCGCTTTAGCAAATTGTAGCTACAAAGTACCAATTCGTTCCCTCGTTTAATGAATGATGGCTACGTTGTACTAATTTGTTCCCTCGCTTTAGTGAATCGTAGCCGCATTGTAATTCGTTCCCTTGTTTTAGTGAATCGTAGCCACGTTGTAGTAGTTTGTTCCCTCGTTTTAGCAAATTGTAGCCACAAAGTACCAATTCGATTCTTGGTTTAGTAAATTGTAGCTGCGTTGTACTGATTCATTCCCTTGTTTTAGCGAATCGTAGCTGCAATTCGTTCCCTCATTTTAGTGATTCATAGCCATGTTGTACTAATTCGTTCCTTTGTTTTAGTGAATTAAAGCCGCATTGTTCTAATTTGTTCTCTCGTTTTAGCGAATTGTAGCCACGTTGTACTAATTCGTTCCCCTGTTTAATATTTTTAATTCGGCATAGATTCATTACATTTATCAAAAGTGACAGTAAATATATTTATGATTTTACAAAAGATGTTTACTTAAACTTTCTATTCATCAAAGAATCCTAAAAAAAAATAAAATGTATCTGTATGTTTCCACAAAAATATTGGGCAGCACAACTGTTTTTAACCTTAATAATCATAAATGTTTCTTGATTAGCAAATCAGCATATTAGAATGATTTCTGAAGAATCATGTGACAGTGGAGACTGAAAATTCAGCTTTGATCAAAGAAATAAATTACATTTTAACACAGATTCACAAAAAAAAACAGCATATGCTGGTTAGGTATGTTTTGATGCTGGTTTAAGATGGTCCTTTGCTGGTTTATGCTGGTCCTTTACCAGCAACATGGCCAGCTTAAACCAGCATCAAAACATACCTACCAGCATATGCTGGTTTTTTCACCAGAGAGAAGAGACAAAAATCTTGGTAAAATCTTACCAACTTAGATTTCTGTTTGGTTTCTAAACATAAGCAACAGGAAGTTAGTGATCTCTAAACTAAATCTCTCTCTGTCTCTTTCTCTCAGAGGGATGTCTGAGAGCTTTGTTTGCCAGGTTTCTTGGCGACAGCATTGGTTAGTTAAACCCACAACAAGCAATTAACTCTATAAAGAACTGCAGTCACATTCAACCGCTTCAGAAATAAGGTCGAGGCTCTACAGGATGGACCTTTTCCAGCAGGAAACCGCAGTCTGAGACCAGACGTCATGCCTTACCTCGTCCACACGGCTAACGCACAGTTCGTGGCGCTCTGGCTCGGTACGGTCGGATGGACGCTCGTCATCGTGACCGTCGGACTGGTGGAGTGGAGAATTTGGGAAGTATCCGATCTATCGGTCGTCACCTCCGGACTGGCATGGATTGGTATCTGGAGAGTGTGTTTTTATAGCCACGCTCCGATTTTATCTGGCAATCAGATCATGTTCTGTCAAAGGATTCGTTTGTCAGAGTCATCCACGCCACCGGAAATCGCCGCGGCGCAGGTGCTAATGCTCGTGGCTCTGATTCTCGGATTGGCGGGAAACGCCAGCGTCGTTTACGCCCTCAGGAACGTTTACTTCGGATTAAACAAGATTAAACCCATCAAACTCGCGTTTTCTTCAGGTGGGGTTTTGCTTATTCTCACTGGAACTTCTACACTTGTTCCCGTGTGCTGGAATCTTAATTCTGTCGTGAATAATCAGACTATATCGTTCCCGACGGAGTTTCGCATGCCATCCGCTCCTGTAAACCAGTTTGTTGGACCCGGTATCATCGTGGGGATTTTTGCATCCATCCTGCTAGTTTTTAGCGGGTTGGTTTTTCTGTCCTACAGGGTCTCAGTCATACTGGAGCCCAAAGTGAGGCCATCTTGGCCTGGAGAAAGTCCATCTGGAACATATGTAAGCCAACAGGGAATTGACAATCTGGCTTTCCAAAGTGCATAGTAAGACTTGTGAGGCTGTTTTCAGGACGGATGTGAGTTTGTGATGCTGTACACCATCAGTAATTAGGATGCTGCATTATTTTTAGGGCCCCTGGATGCCCTTCATGTAACATTGGTGTAACTGTTCAAACACTCCTGGATCTCAGAATAGTGCTAATTGTATGAAGTATTATAAATACACTGTAATCTACATTACATAATCAATTATAGAACAGCATACGTGAGACCAAATAATTATTAATTTGATACTTTTATGATGTAAAATAAGCTTTCATCCCCTTACCAACCCTTTGCAGTTCTTTCAGGAACCCCAGTTTGAGAAACCATAGTGTATGTGATGTTTAATGCACTTTATGATGTTGATAACAAAGAATGGAAACTATTTTTTTACGAGTTAGGCCAAAAGTAATCTAAGAGTAATCCAAAAGTAGTCAGAATACATTACCTTATATGTGTAATCCAATAGATTACATTACTAACTATAATTTCTGTTATGTCATTTGTAATCAGTAATGGACTACACTCTGTATTCACATGGTGAAATTTAAATGTAATTGTCTATTATTAATAGTTCAGCTCACGCAGAAGTCATTTTCAAACCGAGCAGCGTTTATGTTAAGTGTAGCGAAATACGAAGCTCCCAATGCTATCTCACGACCAATTTGTATGTATTTTACGAGGCGCCTATTCCGTACAAATTCGTACAACCTCACTTATATGATTTTCTGAGGGTCGGGTTTGGGGGTGGTCATTTGTACAAATTCCTACGAATTAGCCACCTTGTAAAATATGTACGTGCTGTGTACAGTATCGCGCCCATTAAATTTTGCAAAGCAGCAGTAAATGTGACTGGATCTTACCATATTGTTCTGAGAAATAGAACGCAGTAAGTCACATCTGTGTGTAGTCACATTTTATTACATTACAAATCATGTAAAATAGGCCTACCGGTAAATAAAACGAAACGTTTACAAACATTATAAACACTATAAACACATTTTCCTCTCAGTCCACAACAAATCCTTTAATTGTAGTGCTATTCAGAACACAAGCGGAATTAAAAATAGAATTTTAAAAAACGTATAGTTCCTTGATTCTGATTGGTTGAGCCGCATTCTAAGCTGTTGTAAATTACTCTACAAACATACACCTTTGTTTACGTCTGTGTGTTGCTCGGCAACTACTTTGTTGCAACCACAACTGTTTCTGAGGAACTACATTGTTTGGCGGAAGAATATTGAATTTAATATGAATTTATAAATATCATTACACTTGATTTGCTCTGTATTTTGTAAAACCTTACTAAGTATATGGAATAACCGTTTTATAAAAGCAATAAGCCCTGTAAAGCCGTGATTTACAGTGAATTTATAACAGCTACATTTTTTCGTGAAAATGGGTAAAATTAGAAAAAAAATTATGATTAGTAAGTCACGTTGACTTATGTTTTAACATGACTTTAACTAATCAAAATAAATTGAGCAATTTCTACTTATTTAAAATTCAACTTGATTTTTTAAAGTTGGTTTAATGTAATTTATGCTGAAATGTCTTATATTGTACAACCAGGTTGATTATACTTTAAAACTTATGTTTTTTATTTAAAATAGGAATGTTTTTATATTTCACCTGTTTACATTTTAATTGCACTATATTTCAATTTGTCCTTTCTGTTTTTCTTGCATTTTTTTCTTGCTTTTTTAGCATATTTGCCTTTGTTTTTGTGTTGTTTTTTCATGCCTCTGGGTTTGTGTGTAATTTATTTGAATTGTTAAACGGGTCTATCATTGTTCACAGCACTGTTGCTGTATACTGTATGAAACATGTTGTTATGAAACAAAATTAAAGCAGTGATTTTGTATAATATTTGAATTTGACTTAGTTATTGTTAAAAATATATATGATAAATACCTGCATTCATGCATTTGGCAGACACTTTTATCCAAAGCGACTTTGCATTTAAATGATACATTTTTATCAGTTCATGCTTTCTCTGTTTGAGCAATAGGAATATATTGTTAAAATTCACACATTTACATTTAAAGAATGGGACACTTGATGTTATTGAAAACGTGAGGTAGTAAAAAGCAAACTTTTCCGTACTTAAACTAACAAGAAAACAGGAGTGGTGTAAGATGACAGTAGGAAATACTTCATTACTGGAAGAAGAAGATAAAGGCTCGGACGGGGAATTATGAGTCAGACTGTAATCCTGATGATTAAGTCAATAAAGGAATTAAAGGATATTTCCTTAATCTTTTTTCTGCTTGATCCTACAAGGACAGTGTAATTGCAGGTAATAAGTAATTTATTTATTTATTTTTAGCTTTATTAAACCACGATGTGTAAGAAGCTTCCCACACATAAACTGAAAGACCAGATAACATTTTTTCCATTAAGGTTTTATGCTCTGAAAATTAATACTTCATTAGTGATAAGCAAGTACACACTACTGACAGTATACTACCAGGACATATGAGATTAAATAGATTTTTAATGCACAGACCTCCATTAAGCGTTGTTTGCATGTACACTACTCACCAAGGCTGCATTTATTTGATCAAAAATACAGTAAAAACAGTGAAATATTACAATTTAAAATAACTTTTTCTATTTTAATATATTGAAAAATGTAATTTATTTTTGTGATGCAATGCTGAATTTTCCAGTGTCACATGATCCTTCAGAAATCATTCTAATATGCTGATTTGCTGCTCAAATATTATAAATTATTATTGGTGCTAAATTGATAATAGTTCTATAAATATTGATGTTAAAAATAGTTCTTGCTGCTAAATATTTTTCATTTTCAGGATTCTTTGATGAATAGAAAATTCAATGAACAACATTTCTTTGAAATAGAAGTCATTTAAAACACAAAATGCATTGATGAATAAAAGTGTTCATTTTTGGTTTCCACAAAAATATAGTGCAGCTACATGTTTCTTGAGCGGCAAATCAGCATATTAGAATGATTTCTGAAGTATCATGTGACACTGAAGACTGGAGTAATGATGTTGAAAATTCAACTTTGATCACAGAAATAAATTACATTTTAGCAAATATTCAAATATAAACTATTATTTTGAATTCTAAAAATGTTTTAGAATTTTTACTGAATTTTTAATTAAATAAATGCAGCAGCTTTGAAGACACCTAATTAGCTCATTTAACTGTGTTTGTGGGTGGATCTCCTAACGCCTGATTAAGCGTCCTTAAGTTAGGAAACAGTCGTGCAGGAAGTCGTCTGAACTTGCGTCATCGAGTCTCTGGCTTCTGTCCACGGCTGTAGGTGTGGATCTCACATCTCGACCCTCCGGAGACCCGGCTCATGTGAACCGGAGCGGAGGATGGCAGTGGCGGGCACGTGAATCGCTCTCCAGACTATCACTGCACTAATTGTTAGGCTGGAAGTGCAGTCTGTGCCAAAGCAGTTCTCTCTGAGCTCCACATTGTGCCAAGACCGACAGCAGCAGAACAAAAGGCCTCTCTTGCGCACTAAAGCAGGACCAAATACAAGCTCTGTAAACACAGATTTCTGTGCAGTATGGAAGATTAATTTCACCACCAGATTTTTTATGCATTTAATAATTTTTTCTTGCAATTTTGCATGTGCATCTCACAATTATGTTCTATTGTTTCTTTCAGACACTGTAAAAAAACAACTTAAAAAAGTTGTTTCAACTTAAAATTTTAAGTTTACTCAACTCAAATATCCACGTTTTCATGTTGTGCAACTTAACATTTCATGTTGACTAAACTTAAAATTTCAAGGCAGCACGAACACTTACTTTTTTAAGTTGAAACTGTTTTTTTTACAGTGCAGAACAAAACTATTTTCGCTCACACTTTTGTGTTTCCAATTAAAATTCAAAATGGTAATTGCAACCTTTTTTTTGCAACTTTAATTGCAATTCAGTTTTGAGATTTTTTGGGGGTTAATTCTTAAAATGCACATTTTTGTTTCTTAGAATTGCAAATTTATATCTTGCAATTAGCAAATGAATCATCTTGCAATTCAGTTTATATTTTACAATTCTGACTTTTTTCTCAAAATTGTAAGAAAAAATTGTGTAATATAAACTGAATTGCAAGAAGTTGTCGAAATTGTTAGGTAAAAAGTCATAATTAACTTTATTATTATTATTATTATTATTATTATTATTTTTATTCTGTGGATACATGCTTACATATTGTCACACCCCTGTGGACTGTTTTGTTGGTTTTGCCCTCTTGTGCCCTTATTTGGTCTTTCCTGTTCCATTTCTTACATCGTCATTGGTTAATCACTCACACCTGTCCTTATCATATTAGCTGTCCTATATAAGTTTCGTTCTTTTCCTTGTTTATTGTCCATTCTTAATGTTACGTTGTGTTGGCGTGTGTTTTCCCTACTCTTCCTGTTTGTTCCTGTTCCCTTGTTGGATTATTCCATTAAAGCACGCTTGTATTATTTCCTCGTCCCTACAGCTCATTCCTGCACACGACCCTGACACACATATCAGGTCTTAATAATAATTCTGAGTTTATGTCTTGCAATTTTGTAGATTTATGCTGATTCTAAACAATTTTTATAGATGCATCTTAAACATTTGATTATTTAATTAAATAAATAAATGCATATACTTACATAAATTATACCGTGATTTTCAGAGTGCAGAAATCTGACTTGTTTATAATTCAAATGCATGGAAATTTTATGTGCAATTCAAACACATAAATCTTAAACTGATGCCAAATATTTTAGCAATTGCAATTCTTGCAAAAATAGTTGCAAATAAAATGTTCAATAAAAAAAATGATGCACACGGAAAAAAAAAAAAATGATTCTCCACTCTTTCTGAGTCACTAATCAAACAAATGAATAATGCATGAAAAATTGCATTAAAGAAATGCTAAATTCAATGCAAAAAATTTTTTATCTGAGACCTTTGAATCCCACTAAATCTAATTTATTAAGAATTTTAAAAATTCTTTCTTAGTTTATGATCCTCACAAGTGATATCATAAATATTTATGTTTTAAACTAAGAAATTAAAGCAAATTTTATGTGCAATTCCAACACATGAATCTTAAACTGATGCCAAATATTTTAGCAATTGCAATTCTTGCAAAAATAGTTGCAAATAAAATGTTCAATAAAAAAAACTGATGCACATGGAATAAAAATGAATGATTCTCCACTCTTTCTGAGTCACTAATCAAACAAATGAATAATGCATGAAAAATTGCATTAAAGAAATGCTAAATTCAATGAAAAAAAGCATTATCTGAGACCTTTGAATCCCACTAAATCTAATTTATTAAGAATTTTAAAAATTCTTTCTTAGTTTATGATCCTCACAAGTGCTATCATAAATATGCATGTTTTAAACTAAGAAATTAAAGCAAATTTTATGTGCAATTCCAACGCATATATCTTAAACTGATGCCTAAATATTTTAGCAATTGCAGCTCTTTAATCTGCCTAAAAAAGCAGTTGTTGAGGGATGTGCTTCATCCATATGGCTGATTATCATAAAGGAAGTGGGCAGGAAGCCGTCAGCACCATGTGCTCCGATAGTGAACAAACCTTTGTATGTAAAGATGGGAAGATTAGCATACAAAGTCATAATGAGTCTATTGTGGAAAGCCAACAATGAGAACTTTGATTTGACGGCATGAACGCAGGCTGGGCCAATGCACACGGACACTCAGCGGTTAAAACACTTCAGACGAGACGCTGAAAGGATTTAGAAAGTTCATGATCAAAGACACATTCCTCATGAAGAACACATCACGACACATCAGAGATCACACACTCTGGATATCTCTTATGATTTGTCTTATGTAATGCAATTTTGTCTCAATAAGATAGCACAAGGTCATGAACACATTCATCACTTTCGCCAAAGAACGTGTATTAATAACATTGTTTCTTCAAAGTTATATTGCAAACTAAGAAAACTAACTGCCACATCCAACAAAACTATGCGTAGATGAATGTGAGGTGAAATTATTGCACATTTCATCATCATATAGTCTATTTTAGATGTGTTTGTCTATGTAAATCAGGGTTTAAAACAGCTTCAACTCTTGCTTTTCAGCATCACAATTTATAATATGTGATATTTGTAACTTTTTTATATATTGTTAATATATGCAAGAGAGATCAAAAGTCTGAGAGGAACACATTGAAAATCTGTTTAAGATTTTTCAGAGTTTGAAATAAACAAACAAACCAAACATTATGTTAAATAAAGTAAAAAAAAAAAAAGTATAAAAAATAAGCACAAATTAAATTTGTACTACATGAACAAAACCCACAAAAAAATCTGATTTTTTTTGAATGAGAAAAATGCAAAACAAACAAACAAATAAGTAATTAAAATAATGCAAACAAAAATTTACTAGTGGTCTAAGACCTTAAAATAATAATATTAAATAATTTTTTTTTTTTCATTTATAATCATCACAATTAACATTCACCATAAATATGCATTTTCTATACTATAAAGTAAAGCAAATTGCAGAAACTTAAATAAAAATGAAAAAATATTATAGTGAAAACTTATTTTTCTTCCTAGCATTTTGGGAAAACATTTACTTTTTAACTTTTTTTTAAATATAATGTTATTATATGCAAGGGAGTTCAAAAGAGAGGAACACATAAAAAATTATTCAAAGTTCAATTAAGTTAAATTAAAAAAATGATGATGCAAAAGGAAAACTCTCTGAAACTCTCTGAAACTTCTCTAAGTCTCTAATCAGATGTAAACAAATGAATAATACATGAAAGAATTGCATTAAATGCTAAATTCAGTGCAAAAAAAGCATTTTCTCAGACATTTGAACCTCATTAAATCTCATTAAATTTTAAAAGTATTTTAAAATATTCTAGAAAATATTCCTAGTTTATGATCCTCACAAGTGATGTTATCTTAAATATGCATGTTTTAAACTAAAATATTTTAGTGAAAACTGATTTTTCTTCCCAACATTTTGGGAAAACATTTACTTTTATTTTTTTAAAATATAATATATGCAAGGGAGCTCAAAGCCCTAAAAACCTATTTAAAGTTGCGAATGTTCAATTAAAAACAAAATGATGCAAAAGGAAGAAAAATGAATAATTCTCCGCTCTCTAGTCAAATTTAAAAGTCACTAATCAAATGAATAATACATGAAAAAATCTAATTTATTAAACATTTTAAATTTTCTTTCATAGTTTATGATCCTCACAAGTGATTTCATAAATATGCATGTTTTAAAAGGCAAATTATTAAAACTAATAAAAAATGAAAAAAAAAAAAATGTGAAAGCTGATTTGTGCTCCTAACATATTGGGAAAACATTTACTTTTTTTTTTTTTTAAATATATTGTTAATATATGCAAGGGAGTTCAAAAGTCTGAGAGGGACAAATAAAATGAAATTTTTTAATTAAAACAAATATGATGCAAAAGGAAGAAAAATGAATGATTCTCCACTCTTTCTGAGTCACTAATCAGATGCAAACAAATAAATAATACATGATAAAAATTACATTAAAGAAATGCAAAATTCAGTTTTAAAAATGCATTTTTAAAAAAAATAAAAAAAAAAAGAATATTTTAAAATGCTTAATAAATTGGATTTAGTGTGATTCAAATGTCTGAGAAAATGCTTTCTTTGCATTGAATTTAGCATTTCTTTTTGCAGTTTTATTCATGTATTTGTTTGCATTTGATTAGTGACTCAGAAAGAGTGGAGAATCATTCATTTTTCTTCCTTTTGCATCATGATTTTTTTTTTATTGAACATTTTATTTGCAACTTTAAATAGATTTTTATGTGCTCCTCTCAGACTTTTGAGCTCCTATGCATATATTAACATTATATTTAACATAAAAAAGTTGGGAAGAAAAATCAGTTTTGCTAAAATATTTTTTCATGTTATTCAAGTTTGAAGAGTTTGCTTTAATTTTCTTAGTTTAAAACATGCATGATATCACTCGTGATGATCATAAACTAAGAAAGAATATTATAAAATGCTAATAAATGATATTTAGTCTGGTTTTAAACTAAGAAATTAAAGCAAATTGCTCAACCTTGAATGCATTTTTTGTGAAAACTGATGTTTGTTGAGCACGAAACCCTAAAATACAGAAAAATCGCCTACATCTCTTCATACATCACGTGAGAGACGAACATTCATCTGATTTATTGACTTTGGTGCTTTGCTTTGACATTTCAGAGAACACAAAGTATACTATCACCTTCCTCTCATTCAATCACTCTCATTTAAATATAAAAACACACGTGCATCTGGTTTTCCAGTAACATTTGGATAATTAGCATAAAATTGTCTCTCATAAATGACCTCGTAGTCATAAAAATCTTTCTCGGAAAGATTGCACATTTTGTTTTCACGATTAGTGCTTTCATTAGAATCACATTCACATGCAGATTTGGGTTTGAGCTTATAAAATGATTCACGAAACGATCTGCCCAAAAACTAAAAACAGCAGCATTATATTTACAATCTTTGAATAATTGATTAGTTGAAGCAAAATAGTGTGTTTTCCTCAAAAATCTCACACATATTCTGTCCTCCCGCGTGGAGATCGTTCTGGACGGGTCGTATGAGTTCTGTTCAGCGCTATAGATTGGTGCAAACACGTTTCGTCCCGCAAAAACAAGCATGAAGTGACCAACAAGGAACCAGCCGCCAGATGCAAACACCCGGCTGTCCATCCAAGGAACAGCGCATCTCCAAACTCCCATCGAGGAACCACTCTCGGCACGCTTTCGTCAAAAAACCGGAGAACCGTCAGGTGCGCCACATACGAGACGGGCACAAGCCCGAGGACGCCTGCGACGATGCTGAGGATCCCTCCAAGCATCTTCAAGGTTCTTTTGACTTTGAAGCTCTCCGTGCGCCTGCAGCCGTTCACCAAGTTGATGCCCGGGATGGCGAATAACAGACCCATTAAACCCGTCGCCAAAGTGGTGCACATCAGGATTCGGGCCAGTCGGATGTCCGCCGGGAGACCCAGTAGAGTATTGTAGGGTAGGCACTCGGTGAACCCGAGATCTTGAACCACGCAGGTTTCCCAAAGTCCCAGCTGGAAGTTTTCGGTTGGCAGGAGCTCGGTGGAGAGCGTGAGCCATTGCGGCATCATGAGGGTGACCAGCGAACACAAGCTGGCGGCCAGCGAGAAAAACACACCTAGTAGCTCCAGAGTCCCTAATCCAGAGTCCATGACCACAGCTCTCCTTTCCTTCCTTCCCCTCCTCTCTGTCTACTTCTTAGTAGACTGAGAAGTGCAGCAGTCCGCGATGATAAGCCTCCGCCGGGAGCCGCGCGTCATCTCCGGACGGGTGGGCAGAAGCTCTGATCTCTCCCGACGCAGAGACGCAAACAACAGCAGCATTCACACTTGCAAACACACACTTGTTCAGAGAGAGTTGGATTCACGGCACACATTGGCTTTCCTAAGTTCTGGTCTTATAGAAAAAGTTCACTTCCAAAACAAAAATGTATAGACGTTCATGTCTGTCTTTCTTCAACCGTAGAGAAATTATGTTTCTTTCCAGTCGGCGCCAATAGCCAAGTGGTTAGCGCGTCGATATATAACGCTGTTGCGCTCTGGCCGTCCCGAGTTCGAGTCTCCGCTCGAGAACTTTTCCCGATCTTATCCACTTTGCTTCCAGTTTAACTACAATGTCCTGTCTAAATAAAGGTATAAAAACGCCAAAAATAAATTAAAAAAAGGAATTATCTCCACATAATGGACTTCAATGGTGCCCCCAAGTTTGAACTTCCAAAATGCAGTTTACATGCAGCTTCAAATGGCTCTAAACGATCCCAGCCGAGGAAGAAGGATCTTACATAGCGAAATGATCAGTAATTTTCTAAACAAATTGACAATTTATATACTTTTTATGTAACCTCAAACGCTCGTCTTGAAAGTAAATTAGGGTATGTCGAAAAACTCCCATCTCATTTTCTTTCCTTAACTTCAAAATCGTCCTACATTGTTGCAGAAGTACGCTGTAAAAAATAAAAAACACAATTTGTTGAGTCAGCTTAAAATAATTTGTTACCCTGCTGCCTTAAAATTTTAAGTTCAGTGAACTAAAATAAGTTTAGTCAACTTGAAATGTTAAGTTGTACTAAGTAACAACTTAGATATTTGTGTCTGCTAAACTTAACAGATGGGTAAGTAACCCAGCTGCCTTAAAATTTTAAGTTGATTCAACTTAAATATCTAAGTTGTCACTTGGTGTAATTTAACATTTCAAGTTGAATAAACTTTTTTTGACTTGACTGAACACTAAAATTTTAAGGCAGCCAGGTTACAAATTATTTTAAGTTGACTCAACAAATTGTTTTTTACAGTGTATCGACCCATTGTTCACAAAGTAAACGTGGAAGGAAGATTAAATACTCTTTACAAAAAAAGGCAAAACAGCGATGGAGATTTTGACGTTAAAGAAGAAAATGAAATGGGAGTTTTTCGACACACACTAACTGTATTGACCCAGATTACACAGACTACACACGTGCAAGCTGTCACTCATCTTAGTTTCCATTATAATCAATGTCACAATCAATGAAAATTTTTGGGTGTAATAAAATGTTGTATATAATTAAGTAAATTATATATGAACAAATCTCTCTGTAAGAACCTTCAGGATATAGACGGGAATAAAAATGAAAAGTTTGTTGTTACTGCTACTGAAGTGGAGATTTGTGGCTCAGTATAGAAGACAAAGCTTATTTTGGCAAAATGGCCTTTAAAAATATGTGTTGTAATTCAAATCTATTGACACAAATAGATAAAGGGCTATAAATGAAACACTTAACAGTGTTTTTTAGGTGTTTTCTTCTCGTTAGTCTGAAAAAACACTTGATGAAAAACCAAAAAACACAAAATTTGACAGGTGCATGAAAAAACAGTGTTTTTGCCTGCAGTGTCTAAAGGGATTGATCGATCAAAAATGAAAATTATCCCATGATTTACACACACTCAAGCCATCCTAGGTGTATATGACTTTCTTCTTTCAGACGAATACAATGGAAGTTATATTAAAAAAACTGAAACACAATACAATACACAATAAATACAAGCTGAATATACGAGCTGTTTAATGCCCAAACAAAGCGTCTAATGAATCTGAGGTGGTCAGGTGTTACAGGTTCTCAGAAAACTCCCAAGTTGTAATTACAAGTTTTACAAGGATGTGAACTCATTTTACAAGGTGGTATCTCGTAATTACACTATGGCGTGAACGCACCTGTTGTTTTACATCACAAGTGGGGTTGTATATGTGTATGTATATATTATATGCCAGTAGTATTTGGGGGCTGAACATGAAAGCTGAAGTTTGAGAAGAAAAAATACTTTCAGATAAAACTCTCTCCCACGCAGCTCACACAATGGTTCACATGTTTAAAAGACCTGAATTAGATCTTTCATTTAGTTTATAAGAAGGCTTGATGACTTTCAGTTACCTCAAGGTCACAAAGAGGTCAAGAACTTTAAACAACTGACCATGGTAACATTTCCACCAGATTACTAGACTACAGAGATTTTTACTACTGTATAATAAAATATATAATATGGGATTTGAAAATCTTTCAAACAAGGGTGTAGAATTTAGTAGGGCACTACACGTCCAATATCCAGCAACATCAGATTTACAAATCATTTGATTCAGATCATGACTTCGGAGCGGGTTCGCGAATCATTTGATTCAGATTGGGACTTCGGAGCAGGTTTGCGAATCATTTGATTCAGATCGGGACTTCGAAGCAGGTCTGTGAATAATTTGATTCAGATCGGGACTTTTGAGCAGGTTCGCGAATCATTTGATTCAGATTAGGACTTTGGAGCAGGTTCATTAATGATTTGACTCACATTGGACTTCGGTACAGGTTTGTGAATCAATTGATTCAGATCGGACTTCAGTGCGGATTGGCAAATCATTTGATTAAGGTCGGACTTCGATGTGGGTTCGTGCATCATATGACTCAGATCGGACTTCGGTGTGGGTTTGCAAATCATAAGATTCAGATTGGACTTTGCTGCAGGTTTATGTATCATTTGATTCAGATCGGACTTTGGTGTGGTTTTGCGAATCATTTGATTCAGATCGGACTTTGGTGTGGTTTTGAATCATTTGATTCAGATCTGGACTTTCGTGCGGCTTTGCGAATAATCTGATTCAGATCGGGACTTGTAGCAGCTTTGCAAATCATTTTGATTTGATGACTTAGATCATACAAATCATATGATTCAGATCCGGAATTCGGTGGGAGTTTCGAAATAATTAGATTCATATTAGGACTTTGTTGCGAGTTTACGAATCATATGATTCAGATCGAAATTTGACGCAGGTTTGCGAATCATTTGATTCAGATCGGACTTCGGTGCGTGTTCACAAATCATTTGATTCAGATTGGACTTCAGTGCGGGTTTGCAAATTTAATATTTAATTCAGATCAGGACTTCGGAGCAGGTTCACAAATCTTTTTTTCAGAATTTTTTTTTTTAGTAAACAGTAGAAAACATCAGACCATTAAAGCAGTACAGCTATACAAAGTACACTAAGTTTTTTGTTGCCTGCCATTATGTGCCCACCAATGCCAAAATCAAAGCTACCTTTTTTTTTTTTTTTTTTTTAAATATTCAATGCCACAAGAACAGTATTACATAGTGACCTTATTGGCTGCCAGACAAAAAGTTATGTATATTTCAGTGTTTTCAAAACATTATATGTTTTTAGTACTTTTTTGCGTTTATCTCGTTCCAGATGGTGTACTTTATTATGCAAGTATTTATAACCTTTAGTCTGCAAAGAGTCCTAATAAAACAAATAATTGTATAATGTACTGTTCTTCACATTGCAAAATGTCATTCTGAAAAGAAAAAACACATTAAAATTCTCTATCACACACCCCAGTTTTCTGGCTTTCAAAAAATTTCGGTAGTTTGTTTTTCTATAAATAGTTCATTTAATTTTGTGAAAATTGGTGTAAATTAAATTGGGATATGACTGTCTTCACCGCTGATATCTGTCACGTGATCTCTGCTCCTTTTCTCAGCGCATATCAGGATTGACCAATTAGAGTTATTTTTATTCACATTGATTACACGAGCCGTTTTCCATCTGCATTCGAATAGATTATCATTTCTATTGCACAATATGTCAGAAAACGCCCTTAGATTTTGATGCAGCTCAACAGGATTTTCAAGCGCTTGTTTGCCGTCTCTGCGCAGACGTCGCGCCGCGCTGACGTTCATGCGTGCCCGACGTCATCACTGTATGTCGCCGTCCTGCCGCATCAGTTTATTCTGATGTTATGATGGATAAACACTACAAATCATCACTGCATCTATAATTTATTACACTAACAGCGATATGGCGGAGGCAGAGGGTGAGATTTATCACATACCAGTGTGTTTGTTTGTCTCAGTCATCGCGCACCTGCTCTGTGTGGCACTCGTGTTATTTGGGGTTAATTTGAGCGCATTTTATATTTTTAATGTGTTTGGGTTTATATACGCATTGTGTTTTAACATGTTTGTGCAGCACAGATAGAAATACACGTGTGAAATCTGACCTGAGTCATATTTCTGTAAGGCCTCTGCGTGCGTCCGTTTCTGTTGTGTTTTTCTTATATTATTGTTATGAATAAATACAGCTTATGTTTCTGAACATGCACTATGGTATTATGTGTGTATATATGTATAAATATAGAAAATATATTTATATTTATTTATATATATATATATATATATATATATTTTTTTTGGAATTCTATTTTTTTACATTTTGTTTAAAAGGTGTTTCAAACATGTAAGCTGAAGTGCTTATTTAAAATGTTTTAAAGCTTGAAATTAGATAAAAATGTAAAAATAAAAATGAATTAATTGGAAAAATATTTTTTAAAAATTATATGTATATGAGTATGTGAATATATTTAGAATTTTTATTTTAAATATATATTTTAATAGATGTTAAAAGTGATGGAAATGTGAAGCGGTGCATGATGTTGAAATATGAAATATCATGTTTTCTGTTTCTGTTTTTTTCAGCTTGAATACTGCTTACAAACTTGAGTTTAGTTTTAAATTAAATAAAAAAAAATCGAATAAAACCCCTAAAAATAAAGTTATTATTATTGTTATTGCTATTATCATTTTTAAATATGCTTTAATGTTTAAAAATAAAGAAATTAAGGCAGTCTTAAATATTAGTTCTGTCATTTTATAGCTGCGCTGCAAAAATATTATAATTATATTAATTTACTTAGGCATTAGATTGTCTATTTTACAGTGAATTTTTGCAATTTCTTATTTAGTTTAATATTTTATTTAATAATAATTATTAGTATTAATAAATATGCTTAAATATTTATAATAAAAAATGAGTATTGTAATTGTAATTAATACGGTTGCTTTGTAAAACAAAAATATTATATTAAATTTCTTTATAGATTTTGTTTATTTTGCTGTGAAATAGTACAATAGTTATAGTTCTGAAATCTTTGATATTTTTATTTAATGCTACTAAAAATAATGAATATTATTTATTAATATTCATATAATATTAATAAATATTATTTAGTGTTTGAAAATAAATAAATTTAAATGTAAACATTTTTAAATAAAAAAAAACAAATAAAAATTAATCTAATTAAAATCTAAAATAAATCCTAAAAATAAAGTATTCCTATGATGTTAAAATATAAGGTTTTCTGTATTTTTTTCCAGCTTGAGTGCTGATTACAAGCTTGAGTTTAGTTTTAAACTAAATTTTAAAAATAAATAAAAAAAAGTAAAGAAAAATTAAAATGAATCTAATAAAACCCCTTAAAAAAGTTATTGACGTCATTATTATAATTTTTCAATAAGGTTTAATGTTTAAAAATAAAGAAACTAAGGCAGTCTTAAATATTAGTTCTCTCATTTTATAGCTGCGCTGCAAAATTATTATAATTATATTATTTTACTTAGGCATTATATTATTATTATTATATTATAATTATATTATTTTACTTAGTCTATTTTACAGTGAAATAATACAATTTCTTATTTAGTTTAATATTTTATTTAATAATAATTATTAGTATTAATAAATATGCTTAAATGTTTAAAAATAAAGAAATTAACAGTCTTAAAAATTAGTATTGTAATTGCAATTAATACAGTTGCTCTGTAAAACAAAAGTATTATATTAAATTTCTTTATAGATTTTATTTTACTGTGAAATATTACAATAGTTATAATATAGTTCTGATTTTTATATTTTTATTTAATGCTACTAAAAATAATTAGTATTATTTATTATTTTTCTTCTTATCATTAAATATGATTTAATGTTTGAAAAAAAAAACAAAAAAACATTTTTTAAACAAAAAAAAAGGTACAATATAGAAATAAATTGTTACTACTGTATATTAATGTTTTTTCATATTTTCAGTTTTTATTTAAACATATTTTTAATGGATGTTTCAGCATGTTCCTCCTTTAATAGTGTTCAAAAGCATCCCAGCATGCAACAATATATTTACTGATAATCTTTTTTATTCTTGTCAGGCATCAGCAGTGCCACTCCTACAGAGGAGATGAACGGCGCCGGGAACCTGATGGACTTCTTGGACGAGCCGTTCCCAGACGTCGGCACTTACGAGGACTTCCACACCATCGACTGGCTGAGAGAGAAATCCAGAGACACGGACAGACACCGGAAGGTGAACCGGACCGTCTGACACCGATATGGTGCATTTTTATCATTAGTACACCGGTTTATTGTGTGTGTCTTTACAGATCACCAGTAAGAGTAAAGAGTCCATCTGGGAGTTCATTAAGAGTTTGCTGGACGCCTGGTCAGGATGGCTGGTGATGCTGCTGATTGGCCTGCTGTCAGGTGCAGAGACACGCCCACTCATGACATCACTGACCAAAGACACGCCCATTAATGACAACACTGTAACGTGTCGCTCTGGTTTCACACAGGAACGCTGGCTGGAGTGATCGATCTGGCTGTTGATTGGATGACGGATCTGAAGGAAGGCGTGTGTTTGTCTGCGCTCTGGTACAGTCATGAACAGTGCTGCTGGACGTCCAATGAAACCACCTTTGCCGACAGAGACAAATGTCCTCAGTGGCAGAAATGGGCTGAACTGATGACAGGATACACGGAGGTACAGCACAGAGTGATTAACAAGTTAAAACTGATTTTAAACCTGTTTTATACCATGATGTGATGTTGCTGTTGTTGTTGTTTTTTTTGGTTAATTTTTGAAAATGAAGAAATTAAGAATTTCTGTTTTTCTTAATTTTGTTTATTTCTAGTAATTTCTTATTTTGCTTAATATCTTTATTTAGTATTGACAGTAATACTATTAATAATTACAAAAACAATTAAAAAAAAATATATACAATAAGAATATTTCCTATTTAGTTTAATATTTTATTTAATAATAATAATAATTATTTTATTAATATGGTTTGAAAAAGTTTAAAAATAAAGAAATTAATAGTATTAAACATTAGTATTGTAATTTTATAGTTACGCTGTAAAATACAATTATTATATAATTTTTTAAATTTAATTTAATTTTTATTTTACAGTAAAATATAACATTAGTAATATTTCTTATATTGTTTAAAATTTTATTATTCAGTTTAACATTTATTTATTTATTTAATAATAATAATAATTATTATTATTATTATTATTAAATATGGTTTCATGTTTGAAAGAAATTAAGGCAGTGTTAAACATTATTGTAATTTAGCAGTGTAAAATAACAATATATTTTTTCTTAATTACTACATTTGTTTTATTTTACAATGACAAATACTGCAATAGTAATACTTTTTCTTTTGTTGAATATCTAATTATTTAGTTTAATATTTATAAATAATAATAATAATAATTATTATTATTATTATTATTATTACTAAATATGGTTTAATGTTTTAAAATAAAGGAATTGAGGCAGTCTAAAATATTGTAATTTAGCACTGTAAAATAAAAATCTATTTTTTCTTTTACTAGATTTTGTTTATTGTAATAATAATAATAATAATAATTATTATTATTATTATTATTATTATTATTATTAAATATGGTTTAATGTTTGAAAATAAAGAAATTTCGTCTTAAATATTATTGTAATTTAGCACTGTAAAATTAATTTATGTTTTTTCTTAATTACTTGATTTTGTTTATTTTACAGTGAAATATTACAATAGTAATATTTTTTATTTTGTTTAATATTTAATTGTTTAGTTTAATATTTGTTTAATGATGATGATAGTAATAATAATAATAATAATAATAATGTTTTTTATTTTAACATACTTTAAAATAGAATTTATTCCTGTGATGAAAAGCTGAATTTTTATCAGCTGTTACTCCAGTCTTAAGTGTCACATGATCCTTCAGAAATCATTCTAATATGCGGATTTATTATTAGAATGATCAATGTTGGATAATATCAACAGTTGTGCTGCCAAATATTTTTTGGAACCTGTGATTTTTTTTTTTCAGGATTCTTTCATGAATAACAAGTTTAAAAAGTACAGTGTTTATTCAAAATATAAATATTTTATAACAATGTAAATTATTTATTATTAACTTTTAATAAACTTTTAATTATTAACTTAATACATCCTTGGTGAATAAAAGTATTAATTTCTTTAACAAGAAACAATAAAAATGTACTGACCCAAACTTTTGAACGGTGGTGTATATATTTGGCCAAATCCTTAAAAATCGCAATTTGATTTTCCCCTTCATAGCATGCAGTTCCAGTTTGTCATTCTTTACACACTCTGACATCTGTGTGTGTTTCTGTGATCAGGGCGCAGGCGTGTATGTGCTGAACTACTTCCTGTACGTGTTGTGGGCGCTCTTCTTCTCCTTCCTGGCCGTGTCTCTGGTGCGAGTGTTTGCTCCATACGCCTGCGGATCAGGAATACCAGAGGTGCAGAAGCAAACCTTAGAGAACAATCTGCAAATGAACTATTATATAAGTGTAGATGTCCAAGAGGACTGAATTTGTTTGTGTTGTTCCAGATAAAGACGATCCTGAGCGGCTTCATCATCCGTGGGTATCTGGGTAAGTGGACGCTGCTCATAAAGACGGTGACGCTGGTGCTGGCCGTGTCGTCTGGCCTCAGTCTGGGGAAGGAAGGGCCGCTCGTGCACGTCGCCTGCTGCTGCGGAAACCTGTTCTGCAGCCTCTTCTCCAAATACAGCAAGAACGAGGGCAAACGCAGAGAGGTGCGCACATCTGCATGCTGGAGGAGACCAGACTGATGTAAGAAAGAAGTCAAAAGAATTTTCTGAAATCATCTTCTGCATATGTTTGTTTCAGGTTTTGTCGGCAGCTGCGGCCGCAGGAGTGTCGGTTGCGTTCGGAGCTCCAATCGGAGGAGTTCTGTTCAGTCTGGAGGAGGTGCAAACAAACACACACTTTTATTTTTCAATATTTCTGTTTCAATATCATACACACCTGTCTGTACTTTTTTAATTATTTTATATATTTATGCTTAATGTGCATATATATTTATACATGATTTATAATGAACAAACGAATGAATCAGCTCTTTGAATTGAATTGAGGCAATGATTCAATGACTCATTCATAAAGACAGTCATTTGCTTTGTTTCTATATGAATCAGCAACTTGAACGAATCAAGAGAGCCAATGATTCAGTAACTTGTTCATAAAGACAGTCACTTGCTTTGTTACTGAATGAATCACCGGTTTGTACAAATCAAGTGAGCCAATGATTCATTGACTCATTCATAATGACAGTCACTTACTTTGTTTCTGAATGAATCAGCCGTTTGAATGAATCAAGTGAGCTAATGATTCAGTGACTCATTCATAAAGACAGTCATTTGCTTTGCTTCTAAATAAATCAGTCGTTTGAATGAATTGAGTGAGTCAATGATTCAGTGACTTGTTCATAATGACAGTCACTTTGTTTCTGAATGAATCAGCTGTTTGAATGAATCAAGTGAGCTAATGATTCAGTGACTCATTCATAAAGACAGTCATTTGCTTTGTTTCTAAATAAATCAGTCGTTTGAATGAATTGAGTGAGTCAATGATTCAGTGATTTGTTCATAAAAAGTCACTTGCTTTGTTTCTGAATGAATCAGCTGTTTGAATGAATCAAGTTAACCAATAATTCAGTGTTTTTTTTGTTGTTTTTTTTTTTAAAGATAGTGACCTTAATTAGTTTCTGAATGAATTACCTGTTTGAATAAATTGAGTGAGCCAATGATTCAATGACTCGTGCATAACAAAACTCTTTTGCTTAGTTTCTGAATGAATCAGCCGTTTGAATGAATCAAGTGAGCTAATGATTCAGTGACTCATTCATAAAGACAGTCATTTGCTTTGTTTCTAAATAAATCAGTCGTTTGAATGAATTGAGTGAGTCAGTGATTTAGTGACTTGTTCATAATGACAGTCACTTTGTTTCTGAATGAATCAGCCGTTTGAATGAATCAAGTGAGCCAATGATTCAGTGACTCATTCATAAACACAGTCACTTACTTTGTTTCTGACTGAATCAGCTGTTTGAATGAATCAAGTGAGCTAATGATTCATTGACTCATTCATAAAGACAGTCATTTGCTTTGTTTCTAAATGAATCAGTCGTTTGATTGAATTGAGTGAGTCAATGATTCAGTGATTTGTTCATAAAAAGTCACTTGATTTGTTTCTGAATGAATCAGCTGTTTGAATGAATCAAGTTAACCAATAATTCAGTGTTTTTGTTTATTGTTTTTTTTTAAAGATAGTGACTTAATTAGTTTCTGAATGAATTACCTGTTTGAATAAATTGAGTGAGCCAATGATTCAATGACTCGTGCATAACGAAACTCTCTTGCTTAGTTTCTGAATGAATCAGCCGTTTGAATGAATCAAGTGAGCTAATGATTCAGTGACTCATTCATAAAGACAGTCATTTGCTTTGTTTCTAAATAAATCAGTCGTTTGAATGAATTGAGTGAGTCAATGATTCAGTGACTTGTTCATAATGACAGTCACTTTGTTTCTGAATGAATCAGCCGTTTGAATGAATCAAGTGAGCCAATGATTCAGTGACTTATTCATAAACACAGTCACTTACTTTGTTTCTGAATGAATCAGCTGTTTGAATGAATCAAGTGAGCTAATGATTCATTGACTCATTCATAAAGACAGTCATTTGCTTTGTTTCTAAATAAATCAGTCGTTTGAATGAATTGAGTGAGTCAATGATTCAGTGATTTGTTCATAAAAAGTCACTTGCTTTGTTTCTGAATGAATCAGCTGTTTGAATGAATCAAGTTAACCAATAATTCAGTGACTCATTCATAAAGACCAGTCATTTGCTTTGTTTCTAAATACAAATCAGTCGTTTGAATGAATTAAGGTGAGTCAGTGATTTAATTGACTTGTTCATAATGACCAGTCACTTGTTTTCACAAAGATGAATCAACCGTTTGAATGAATCAAGTGAATAATGATTCAGTGACTTATTCATAAAAACACAGTCACTTACTTTGTTTTCCTGAATAAGATCAGCTGTTTGAATGAATCAAGTGAGCTAATGATTCATTGACTCATTCATAAAGACAGTCATTTGCTTTGTTTCTAAATGAATCAGTCGTTTGAATGAATTGAGTGAGTCAATGATTCAGTGATTTGTTCATAAAAAGTCACTTGCTTTGTTTCTGAATGAATCAGCTGTTTGAATGAATCAAGTTAACCAATAATTCAGTGTTTTTTTTGTTGTTTTTTTTTTTAAAGATAGTGACCTTAATTAGTTTCTGAATGAATTACCTGTTTGAATAAATTGAGTGAGCCAATGATTCAATGACTCGTGCATAACAAAACTCTTTTGCTTAGTTTCTGAATGAATCAGCCGTTTGAATGAATCAAGTGAGCTAATGATTCAGTGACTCATTCATAAAGACAGTCATTTGCTTTGTTTCTAAATAAATCAGTCGTTTGAATGAATTGAGTGAGTCAATGATTCAGTGACTTGTTCATAATGACAGTCACTTTGTTTCTGAATGAATCAGCCGTTTGAATGAATCAAGTGAGCCAATGATTCAGTGACTTATTCATAAACACAGTCACTTACTTTGTTTCTGAATGAATCAGCTGTTTGAATGAATCAAGTGAGCTAATGATTCATTGACTCATTCATAAAGACAGTCATTTGCTTTGTTTCTAAATGAATCAGTCGTTTGAATGAATTGAGTGAGTCAATGATTCAGTGATTTGTTCATAAAAAGTCACTTGATTTGTTTCTGAATGAATCAGCTGTTTGAATGAATCAAGTTAACCAATAATTCAGTGTTTTTGTTTATTGTTTTTTTTTTTAAAGATAGTGACTTAATTAGTTTCTGAATGAATTACCTGTTTGAATAAATTGAGTGAGCCAATGATTCAATGACTCGTGCATAACGAAACTCTCTTGCTTAGTTTCTGAATGAATCAGCCGTTTGAATGAATCAAGTGAGCTAATGATTCAGTGACTCATTCATAAAGACAGTCATTTGCTTTGTTTCTAAATAAATCAGTCGTTTGAATGAATTGAGTGAGTCAGTGATTTAGTGACTTGTTCATAATGACAGTCACTTTGTTTCTGAATGAATCAGCCGTTTGAATGAATCAAGTGAGCCAATGATTCAGTGACTCATTCATAAACACAGTCACTTACTTTGTTTCTGAATGAATCAGCTGTTTGAATGAATCAAGTGAGCTAATGATTCATTGACTCATTCATAAAGACAGTCATTTGCTTTGTTTCTAAATGAATCAGTCGTTTGAATGAATTGAGTGAGTCAATGATTCAGTGATTTGTTCATAAAAAGTCACTTGCTTTGTTTCTGAATGAATCAGCTGTTTGAATGAATCAAGTTAACCAATAATTCAGTGTTTTTTTTATTGTTTTTTTTTAAAGATAGTGACTTAATTAGTTTCTGAATGAATTACCTGTTTGAATAAATTGAGTGAGCCAATGATTCAATGACTCGTGCATAACGAAACTCTCTTGCTTAGTTTCTGAATGAATCAGCCGTTTGAATGAATCAAGTGAGCTAATGATTCAGTGACTCATTCATAAAGACAGTCATTTGCTTTGTTTCTAAATAAATCAGTCGTTTGAATGAATTGAGTGAGTCAGTGATTTAGTGACTTGTTCATAATGACAGTCACTTTGTTTCTGAATGAATCAGCCGTTTGAATGAATCAAGTGAGCCAATGATTCAGTGACTTATTCATAAACACAGTCACTTACTTTGTTTCTGAATGAATCAGCTGTTTGAATGAATCAAGTGAGCTAATGATTCATTGACTCATTCATAAAGACAGTCATTTGCTTTGTTTCTAAATGAATCAGTCGTTTGAATGAATTGAGTGAGTCAATGATTCAGTGATTTGTTCATAAAAAGTCACTTGCTTTGTTTCTGAATGAATCAGCTGTTTGAATGAATCAAGTGAGCTAATGATTCATTGACTCATTCATAAAGACAGTCATTTGCTTTGTTTCTAAATAAATCAATCGTTTGAATGAATTGAGTGAGTCAGTGATTTAGTGACTTGTTCATAATGACAGTCACTTTGTTTCTGAATGAATCAGCCGTTTGAATGAATCAAGTGAGCCAATGATTCAGTGACTCATTCATAAACACAGTCACTTACTTTGTTTCTGACTGAATCAGCTGTTTGAATGAATCAAGTGAGCTAATGATTCATTGACTCATTCATAAAGACAGTCATTTGCTTTGTTTCTAAATGAATCAGTCGTTTGATTGAATTGAGTGAGTCAATGATTCAGTGATTTGTTCATAAAAAGTCACTTGATTTGTTTCTGAATGAATCAGCTGTTTGAATGAATCAAGTTAACCAATAATTCAGTGTTTTTGTTTATTGTTTTTTTTTAAAGATAGTGACTTAATTAGTTTCTGAATGAATTACCTGTTTGAATAAATTGAGTGAGCCAATGATTCAATGACTCGTGCATAACGAAACTCTCTTGCTTAGTTTCTGAATGAATCAGCTGTATGAATGAATCAAATGAGTCAATAATTCAGTATTTTTGTTTCTAAATGAATCAGCCGTTTGAATGAATTGGTTGAATGAATGACTCACTCATATCATGTAATTAATTAGATTAAACATTTTAATCGATGACAGCTCTAATCGAAATATCATGTGTGTCTGCAGGTGAGTTATTATTTTCCTCTGAAGACGTTATGGCGGTCGTTCTTCGCCGCGCTGGTGGCGGCCTTCACGCTGCGCTCCATCAACCCGTTCGGCAACAACCGTCTGGTTCTGTTCTACGTGGAGTATCACACGCCGTGGTACATGGCGGAGCTGGTGCCGTTCATCCTGCTGGGCGTGTTCGGGGGCCTCTGGGGGACGCTCTTCATCCGCTGCAACATCGCCTGGTGCCGGCGGCGCAAAACCACGCTTCTGGGCAAGTACCCGGTGCTGGAGGTGATCGTGGTGACGGGAATCACGGCGGTGCTGGCCTACCCCAACCCGTACACGCGGCGCAGCACCAGCGAACTGATCTCAGAGCTGTTCAACGACTGCGGCGCGCTCGAGTCTTCACAGCTCTGCGATTACATCAACAACCCCAACATGACCCGACCCGTGGACGACATCCCCGACAGACCCGCCGGCCCCGGCGTCTACAGCGCCCTCTGGCAGCTCGCTCTGGCGCTCATCTTCAAGATTGTTATTACCATCTTCACATTCGGCATGAAGGTGAGAACGACCATGTTCTCATGTATTTTAGTATTACTGATATGGTATTATAGTATTTATTAACTTTTTGAATTAGCTGTTATTTCTATATTTTGGTGTTATTTTTAGTTTCAGTAATTTTGTTATTATTTTAGTATATTTTATGTTTATTTATTTACATATTTATTTATTTTAAATAATTATTCTATTTAGCTTTAAATTATTTTTATTTATTTTTATTAGGTCTAGTCATTTTAGTACTTATTTTATTTTAGGTAGTTTCTTTTTTTCAATTAATGTATATTTATTTTGATCTCACTTATTTTTATTTTTTTATATTATGTAATTAATATTTTTTTATAATATGTAATTAATTTAAGTTTTTTTTACTTTTATTTTTGATATTTTTTAAATAATTATTTTAAATTTAATTTTAGTTTTTATTTTAATATTAATTATCAAATTTATTTTTATTTTACATATATTAAATATTAAAGAAATATATATAAAGAAAAATACTGTTAACAAATTAATGCATATTTATTTTGATCTCACTTATTTTTATTTTTTTAAATTATGTAATTCATTTTATTTTTTTACTTTTATTTTCAGTATTTTTAAATAATTATTTTAAATTTTATTTTATTTTTTAGTGCAATATTAATGATCTCATATATTTTTATTTTATATATGCTAAATATTGAATAAATATATAAACAAAAATGCTGTTAAAACGGTTCAATTGTATTCAGTTGTTTAAGGCATGTTTATTTTGATCTCACTTATTTTTATTTACTATTTTATATTATGTATTTTAATGTGCATGTATTTTTAAAAGGAGAAAATTCATTAACATTTTTTTCTTTTACTTTTAGATTTCAATATTTTTTAAATAATTCTTTTTAGTTTAATTTTAGTTTTTATTTCAGTATTAATGATCTCATTTATTTTTATAAAATTGGTAATAATGATAATATATTTATATTATATGTTGTATAATATTAAATATTATATTAAATATTATTCAACTTTAACTTATTTTATTTTAAGTTTCCAAGGAAACCTTTCTAATTTTAATATATTAAAATATTTATACTAATATTTATTATTTTTATATTATATATTTGAATCCAAGGAAACCTTTCTACTTTCAATTTTTTTTTTCAATTAATGCATATTTATTTTAATCTCACTTATTTTTATTTATTATTTTTATATTACGTATTTGAATCTGCATACATATTTTTATAATTAATTTTATTATTTTACTTTTATTTTTAGTTTCAATATTTTTTAATAATTCTTTTTAATTTTTATTTTACTATTAATGATCTCATTTATTTTTATTTCATTTTTAATAATATATATATATATATATGTATTAATTAATTTATTTATTTATTTTAGTTTGTTTCTTCATAACATTAATTACATTAATTCTGTAAAAAAAATCAGCTGGATTATATTAAAGATAAAAAACTGTTAAATGTATATTTATTTTCATCTCATTAATTTTTATTTCATTATTTTTATATTATGTGTTTAAATGTGCATTTATATATTATTAATATTATTTATTTTCTACTTTTTTTTTTTAGGTAATTTATATTTAAAGTTAAAAGAAAAACAAATTTTTCATCTAATATTTATAATTTATTTAGCTTGTATATATAGTTTTATTTCAAGAGAAGAAACAGGCCACACAGAAGTTAAAGACACACAGTTCAATAAATGTCTACTATTAGTCAATGAGACATTAAATCTCAATACTGAGAAAGTGATCCTAATTATGATTTTTAATGTGATTATCCTCAGATCCCATCAGGTCTGTTCATCCCCAGTATGGCTGTGGGCGCCATCGCCGGCCGTATTGTGGGCATCGCGGTGGAGCAGATGGCGTATCATCATCACGACTGGATCATCTTTAAGAACTGGTGTCGTCCGGGCGCAGACTGCGTCACTCCGGGTCTCTACGCCATGGTCGGCGCCGCTGCGTGTTTAGGTGAGACGCTCCACAATCCCTTCAGATCAATTAGAATGAGAGAAAGCTTTGCTGATGTAGATTATAAACTTTTTTGAACGTGTTTGAATCAGGCGGCGTGACTCGTATGACGGTCTCTCTGGTGGTCATCATGTTCGAGCTGACCGGCGGTCTGGAGTACATCGTTCCTCTGATGGCAGCCGCCGTCACCAGCAAATGGGTGGCTGACGCTTTCGGTAAGGAGGGCATTTACGAAGCTCACATCCAGCTCAACGGCTATCCGTACCTGGACCAGGACGAGTTCACGCACCGCACGCTGGCCACCGACGTGATGCGGCCGCGTCGAAACGAGCCGCCGCTGGCCGTCCTCACGCAGGACAGCACTACAGTGGAGGATGTGGAGACGCTCATCAAAGACACCGACTACAACGGCTTTCCTGTGGTCGTCTCGCGCGAGTCCGAGAGACTTATCGGCTTCGTGCAGAGACGCGATCTCATCCTGGCCATCAGTAAGACATACATGCTATTTAGCTAACTTTAACTTTGGCTTGAATCAGCATATTAGAATGATTTCTGAAGGACCATGTCACATTGAAGACTGAGTAATGAAGACTGAGTAAAATACATTAGCATAATTGCAAGTATGTTGTGAATATTCAGTCCAGGTATGAAACACTGTATGATGTTAACAGCTGTGACTGTGTGTTTGTCAGAGAACGCGCGTCAGAAGCAGGACGGGGTCGTGAGTAACTCCGTGGTGTATTTCACCGAAGACGCTCCACAGCTTCCCGCCTCGAACCCTCAGCCGCTCAAACTCAGACGCATCCTGAACCTCAGTCCCTTCACCGTCACCGACCACACGCCCATGGAGACGGTGGTGGACATCTTCCGCAAGCTGGGTCTGCGCCAGTGTCTGGTCACAAGAAGCGGGTAAGAACCTAAAGAACGGTCTGTTTAGACGACTAAAGATGATAAAAATGGCATATGATGGGATCTGAGGCGGTTCAAGAGAAATGTTTCGAGAATAAAGTCAAAGCGTTACAAGAATAAAGTCGAAACGTTACGAGAATAAAGTCGAAGCGTTACAAGAATAAAGTCAAAACGTTACGCGAATAAAGTCGAAGCGTTATGCGAATAAAGTCGAAATGTAATGAGAAGTTCAGAATAAAGTCAAAGCGATGAGATATGAATAAAGTCAAAAGTTGAATAAAGTCGAAATGGAGAATAAAGTCGAGAATAAAGTCAAAAGAATAAAGTCGAAGAATAAAGTCAAAATAATAAAGTCGAAATGTCGAGAAAAATTTGAGAATAAAGTCAAATGTTATGAGAATAATGTCAAAGCGCTGCGTCAAGGCCGAATAAAACCAAATCTCGCGAATAAAGTTCCTAAATGTTAATAAATAAAGTCGAAATCGTTCAGAATAAAGTCAAACTAAGAATAAAGTCAATACGAATAAAGTCGGCGCAAAATAAGTCAAAATCGCGAATAAAGTCGAAATGTAATGAGAAGTTTCAGAATAAGTCAAATGTTATGAGAATAAAGTCGCCGAGAATAAAAGTGAGAATAAAGTCAAATGTTACGAGAATAAAGTAAATATAAAAAAAAATAAAAAAATGTTCGAGAATAAAGTCAAAACGAGAATACAAATAATGAATAAAGTCAAAGTCATAAATAAAGTCACGCTGCTTAATAGTCAAAAGCTGCGAATAAAGCAAGAAGGAAGTCAAGCGAATAAAGTCCGAAGACCTTGAATAAAGTCGAAATGTAATGAGAAATGTTTCAGAATAGTGAAAGCATTATGAGAAAGTCGAAACGAGAATAAAGTCGGTTGAATAAATT
Source organism: Labeo catla (assembly GCA_012976165.1). NCBI lineage: Eukaryota > Metazoa > Chordata > Actinopteri > Cypriniformes > Cyprinidae > Labeo > Labeo catla. Next base: position 32,030 of record VONZ01002390.1, read on the forward strand.
GCTAAATCGAATAATAAAGTTCAATAAAGTCGAAGAATAAAAAATAATAAAAGTTAATAAATGTTAAAACGCCAATAAAGTCGGTCCGTGAAAAAGGAAGTTGAATAAAGTCATGTTCCGGAATAAAGTCGGCGTTACGAATAAAGTGGTGTCAATAAAGTTGGGGAAAGAATAATAAAGATGAAGCGCAAATAGTCGGATGCTACGGAATAAAGATGAAATGTTATGAGAATAAAAGCCAAGAAAAGTAAGTAATTGAAGTCGGTTACTAAATGAAGTCGAAGCATTACAAGAATAAGGTTGAAGCTACGCAATAAAGTTGAAGCCTTTTTCGAATAACTTATTACAAACTTTAATATTGTAATTTACTATTCAATTTTTGTTATTTCGACTTTATTCTTGAAATATGTCAAGTTTATTCTTGTAGTATTTCTTTATTCTCAAAATATATTACTTTTATTCTTGTGGTTTTCGAATTTATTCTAAACATTACCACTTTAATCTCGTAATGTAAGATTTTTTTTATGGCACTAAAACGCGTAAGATTCATACATTTAAAACATTAATTTAGTATATTTTATGTTCATAAAAATTATATACACTATTGTTCAAAAATTATTATTTTGTTTAGCAAGGACACATTACATTGATCAAAAGACAGTAACAACATTATACAAAACATTTCCATTTCAAATAAATGCTGTTTTTACTTTCTATTCATCTGTAAATCCTTAAAGATAAAATGTATCACATTTCCACAAAATTATTGTATAATTATAATAATCAGAAATGTTTCTTGAGCAGCAAATCAGCATATTAGAATGATTTCTAAAGTCATGTGACATTGAAGACTAAAGTAATGATGTTGAAAATTCATCTTTGATCACAGAAATAAATTACATTTAAGAGATATTCATATAAAAACTGCTGGTTTGAATTCTAAAAATATTTCACAATTTTACAGTATTTTGACCAAATAACGAGCCTTGCTGAGCAGAAGAAAATGAGCTGAAAATGAGTCAAACGGATGTGAAAAAATCCCTTCTAAGGAACGAGCGTCTAATCTGCTAATCAGAGGTTTGGTTAAACTACTGGTGGACTAAAACATCTACTCTCTTTCTTTATCTTGCATCAGACGTTTGCTGGGAATCATTACTAAGAAGGATGTTCTGGCACAAAAATGATGAACCAGGATCCCGAATCAATCATGTTCAACTAGCTACCACTGGACGCTCGGACTCAAGCTGTACATACCGCGACAATGTCTGATCTGATACTAAACACTAAAACGTGTTTTTTTTATTTGACTGCTTGCCATATTTATGTTTTATGTGCATTAAGCCGATGATCAGCTGTTAAGCGTGATGAAAATAAGGGTGAATGACAGGTTTTACTTTTGGAATTAAAGCTGCTGTTATTTCATCGGTATGTCAGGTTTTGTGAGTTTATTATATTTGTTTATTAAACGCAAAACGCCACAATGAAAAAATAATCCAGAATACTAATCTGTTGATATTGAGTTATACTTTCATCCAACGCTAGGCTTGTGGAATCATTTCAGTTTGTTATTATTTATTAATTTAATGTGAATGTTAGTTTTGATCTACCACAATGATTTTTGCTGTTGTATTGAAATGTGAATATTGTCCTTGTAAAATAAACACTGCATCTCTGTTACAGATATTAATGTTCATCCGCTACTCCAGTTCAGCACATAAAACTGAGGGTATGTTATAATAATAAAAAATATTATTATTAAATAATGAAGTTTTTTTATTGCATTATTTCTTAGATTTAATTCATAAAATATTTCCTGAAAGTACAATGCAATCTCAAAAGATAAAACTTGATTTTAGTGCTTTTTTGTACTAAATATTATGATGTATTATTGCATTATTTTAAAATATATACAGCTTGAAAGATAAAATTTGAAAAACAGTGAGTTGTATTTTTCTATTAAATAATATTAAATGTTATGTATTATTGCATTTTTTTAGATTATTAGATTATTTCTATTTTTTTATATTTTCTTTGATTCATACATTGTTTTTTCAGAAAGTACAATTAAAATTATAAACAGCTCAAAAAAAGATAAATCTTTTTTTTTAAGTTATATTTTTCTATGAAATATTATTAAATATTATATATTATTGATATGTAATATTAATACTTAATAATGACATTGTTGCTTTGTTTTAATAAATTTCATTATTTAATACATTAAATATTTTAAGAAAGTACAATGAAAATTATATACAGCTCAAAAGATAAAACTTGAGTTTAATGTTTTTTTTGTATGAAATATTATTAGCAAATGATGTATTACATTATTTTATTAGATTTAATTATTTAATTATTAATATAAAAAGCAATATACATTTCAAAAGATGAATGTTGCAAGACAGTGAACTGTATTTTTCTAAGAAATATTAAATATAATGTATTATTGCATTTTTTATTAGATTTATTTATTTAATTCATCAAACATTTTCAGAAGGCACAATGAAAATGCTAAACAGCTCAAAAGATAAAAAGTCAGTGAGTTAGATAATTAATAATAATTAGTTACTTAATGACATGTTGCATTATTTTAATACATTTCAAACTTTAATTCATAAAACATTTTCAGAAAGTACAATGAAAATGATCCATGGTTGGAAAGATAAAACTTAAAAACATCTTAACAGGAAAAACAATCAAAAATGAAAAAACTGAGAACTGTAACACTATAAATAAATGTGCATATATTTATGTTTTCAATGCAAAGAACTGATGAAGTACCAAAACGTCTAATAATTATTATTATTATAACAATAATAGTGAATACTATGCTACTGTGTTTCTTTTTACAGTAACTTTGACAGGTCACAGTTTAACAGAAACAAACTCAAACATATCAGATCTACTTTTTCCATTCACAAACTAGTTAAAAAGTGTAAAAAGCTTCTTCAAACAGAAATTTGGTCCAAAAAGTATAAAGAAAAGCTGCTCTAAAGGGGAATGGACACTATGGTCGGCAGCGGGCCGATGGGAGGAGGGTTGTATTTCTCCACGCGCATTAACCTGCGCAGAATATCGTCCCGGTCTTTCGGCCAGCTGTAGATGTGCGTGTTTTGCAGCCAGGTTGGAACGTAACACTGAGAACGACAAGGCAAGAATTGGTATTTCGCTTCATGAATCATGATTCTACAGTTCAGCACATCTGTCTGTGGTAGTGTAGACAGTGTGGGAGTAGATTAACCGGTTTAATGTTTTAACAGGCTTACAAACATGCTTTGATTCGCTGAAATTCTTTGGGGTGAATTGCATTGTCTGGTGAATTTCACAAACCTTTTTAGCCCCCGGGAACAGAATAGGAATGAACCTGTAGTTCCTGCAGCCGTTCTGAATGAATTCACTCTGCAGCTGATGGAGGGAATCAAACACAAACTTTTTTTTGAAACAAAAGTATTAATAATAATAATAATTGTTATTTTATTGCATTTAATATTTGTGTGTACAGTGTATTTTTGTGCTTATTAAAATATCACATTGCATGCTTACATGAAAATCTACTGGAAACAACAGAAGTATTAACAATAATAATATTATTATTGTTTAAATACATTCAATATTTGTGTGTGCAATGCATTTTTGTGCTTATTAAAATATCACATTATATGCCCACACAAATCTATTGGAAACAGCAAAAGTATTAATGGTACCATGATGTTAACATGTTTTAACAAGAAGGTAATATAATTAGCATGATGCTAGCAACATGTTAACACGATTAGCATGTTGATGACATGAAATTAGCATGTTGCTAGCATGATGCTAACATGTTTTCAACAAGATGTTAACATGGATAACACTATTAACATGTCATTAGCATGTTTTTAGCAAGATGCTATGTTTTCCATTATCCTAATGCAGTTAACATGTCATTAGCATGATATTAGCATGTCTTAGCACTTAGGTAGGTGATTCTAGCATGTGTTAGCATAGTTTTAGCATGATTAGCATGTTGCTAACATGTTTTCAACACTATTATCATGTCATTAGCATGTTTTTAACAAGATGCTATGTAACTCCATTATCCTAATGCAGTTAACGTGTCATTAGCATGATATTAGCATGTCTTAACACTTAGGTAGGTGATTCTAGCATGTGTTAGCATAGTTTTAGCATGATTAGCATGTTCGCTAACATGTTTTCAACACTATTATCATGTCATTAGCATGTTTTTAGCAAGATGCTATGTAACTCCATTATCCTAATGCAGTTAACGTGTCATTAGCATGATATTAGCATGCTATTAGCATGTCTTAACACTTAGGCAGGCGATCCTAGCATGTGTTAGCATGTTTTTAGCATGATTAGCATGTTGCTAACATGTTTTCAACAAGATGCTAACATGGATAACACTATTAACATGTCATTAGCATGTTTTTAGCAAGATGCTATATTTTCCATTATCCTAATGCAGTTAACATGTCATTAGCATGATATTAGCATGTCTTAGCACTTAGGTAGGTGTTTCTAGCATGTGTTAGCATAGTTTTAGCATGATTAGCATGTTGCTAGCATGATGCTAACATGTTTTCAACACTATTATCATGTCATTAGCATGTTTTTAGCAAGATGCTATCTTTTCCATTATCCTAATGCAGTTAACGTGTCATTAGCATGATATTAGCATGCTATTGGCATGTCTTAGCACTTATGTAGGCGATTCTACCATGTGTTAGCATGTTTTTAACATGATTAGCATGTTGTTAGCATGATGTTAACATGTTTTCAACAAGATGCTAACATGGATAACACTATTAACATGACATTAGCATGTTTTTAACAAGATGCTATGTTTTCCATTATCCTAATGCAGTTAACGTGTCATTAGCATGATATTAGCATGTCTTAGCACTTATGTAGGCGATTCTAGCATGTGTTGGCATGTTTTAAGCATGATTAGCATGTTGCTAGCATGATGCTAACATGCTTTAACAAGAAGGTAACATGAAGGTAACATGATTACATGCTAACATGTTTGCTAGCATCATGATAACATGCAATAATAGCATGATATATCATATTGTTAGCACGATGCTAGCACATTTTGATCACTATGTATTATTGTTTGAATGTTTTAGCTCTTAGCTAATCACTATAAGCATGTTGAGAGTCCTATTTGCTAGCATGAAACACAAGAACCAACTCCCATGTCTATACGATGTTCTGTTGCAGAGATATAGGTCTTGCTAAATGGTTGCTAGGGTACTCTGTTTGGTTGCTAGGGAGTGGTTTGGCAGCTGCCAGTGATGACACTCCAAAGGCTGCTTTCCAGTATAAATGATAACAACCAAACCGCATGTCTCTATGACATTCACTTTTGAAGATATGCCTGTTTGGGTTTTGGTTGTTCGAGGGCTTGACAGTGGTTACTACGGCGTGGCTAGGACGAGGTTAAGGTGATTCATGATTGGCTATTTGCCAAAGAAGAGCTGCTGTTTTAGTAAGTAAATGTTATGTTCAGACCTGTTTGTGGATGTACACAGTGTCTGATGTTCTCTCGTCACCCTCCACACTGGTATTAATGCCTGATATGGTCTCGTAATACCTCAGGCTAATGATGATGATGATTAGGTAATCTTTCTGCAGAGAGAGAGAGAGAGAAAGATTCTGCAGCTGTATTCGTTTAGATGCCGATGACATCACTTCCTGTCCTTGCAAAGTTACCTCATTGAGATATCGCTCCATGCAGTCGATCTTACTGATGCTGTTCAGCTGCTGCTCGAAAACATCAATCTGTGCACAAAGATGCAAGAATCAATACAAACCCACAAAACCAAGAATGGATTAAACAGAAAACTGTAGAATGATTGATGTACATGCGTGTCAAAGCCGTTGTTCCTCAGCAAAGACACAAACTTAATGATCTCCTTCAGATGCTCTTCACTGTCGGCCTCATATGTGACAAACACTTTCCCTGTGTGGAGAAAAAAACATGCGACACACATGAAAGAGTAGGTCAAACCGACTCAAAACGAAACATGTGCAACATGAAACTCTGCACTGTATTTTTCCTGTTGCATCAAATGACCTTATAACAATTACTACAGACCTACATCGGGGTCTGAAAATAAGACGGTTTGCAGCAAAAATGTCCATGCACAATTAAATCTATTATTACGTCTATTGTAAAAATGAAAGAAAATTGTAAATTAGCAAAATTACATTTAGATCTCAACTGTTGTTGCTGTTTTTTTGTGTGTTTTTTTGCATCATAGAGCATTAAAACCAATCACACACATTTCTGATGTGAATACAGTGGGTCAATCAGAGGCGTTTAGATTAGTCATTGCTGAACATCAATACTGCACAATTTTTGTCACGCTGAACAACAATTACTGTATTACTGCAATTACTGCAATACATCTATAGGACGTTTCCTATCAGATGTCTTTAAGATGTTTATGATTTAGAATGGATGGAAAACTGACAACTTACAAACGTCTGCCAGATGTTTGTAAACAGCAGATGCTTTCCAGATCAAGTGATCTTTAACAGACATCTTGCAGACGTTTTCCAGATCAAGTGATCTTTCCCAGGTAGGTAGCACACGTACATCTGCAAGATGTCTGTTAAAGATCACTTGATCTGGAAAGCATCTGCTGTGTACAAACATCTGGCAGACGTCTGTAAGATGTAAGTTTTACATACATTTTAAATCATAAACATCTTAAAGACATCTAATAGACGTCTGTTTGACATCTGATCAAAAATGTCCAACAGACGTACTGCAGATGAGCAAACACTCTAAAAAATACATCTTCCAGGTGTAAATGCAGATGTCAAATAGACGTCTCAGTGATGTGTGTGTGCTGCATTTAGTGTTTGTTCATCTGCAATACATCTATAGGACGTTTCCTATCAGATGTCAAACAGACGTCTATTAGATGTCTTTAAGATGTTTATGATTTAGAATGGATGTAAAACTGACATCTTACAAATGTCTGCCAGATGTTTGCACACAGCAGATGCTTTCCAGATCAAGTGATCTTTCCCAGGTAGCACACGTACATCTGCAAGATGTCTGTTAAAGATCACTTGATCTGGAATGCATCTGCTCTGTACAAACATCTGGCAGACGTTTGTAAGATGTCAGTTTTACATACATTTTAAATTATAAACATCTTAAAAACATCTAATAGACGTCTACTTGACATCTGACAAGAAACGTCCTATAGACGTATTGCAGATGAGCAAACAATCTAAAAAATACGTCTCGCAGATGTCAAGTAGACATCTCCGAGATGTATGTGTGCTATCAGGGAGATCACTTAATTTGGAAAACATCTGCTGTGTACAAACATCTGAAAGACGTCTGTAAGATGTCAGTTTTACATTCATTCTAAATCATATCTTAAAGACATCTAAAAGACATTTATTTGACATCTGACAGGAAATGTCCCATAGACGTATTGCAGATGAGCAAACACTTTAAAAAATACATCTTCTAGATGTAAATGCAGACGTCAAATAGAGGTCTCTGTAATGTATGTTTGTTATCAGAGTTGTAAGGGGTAGGTTTAGAGTTGGGGTAGGTATAGACTTTAATAAAACACAATCCTGATAGTGATTTGTTTTAAAAACCTGGCAACCCTGTCTTGCACACTGACTGAATTCTGTGCACTCGCGAATTCTCTCATCATAAACAATGAAATGCAGAATTTAAGAGATACATTTTGCAGCTTCAGTGATTATAACATGGGATTTTGCATAACTTGAACTCGCACGAACCAACTCATCCAGTGTTGCCAAGTCCGCAGTTTTTCCCACAGAGCTGAGCTTTTTTAACACTGTTGCCGCAGCCTAGGCTTGTTTTTCATGTCCATGGGTTAAAGTGACCCCAATAACGCAATATTTATCGCCCTCGAATGCAAATTTTATCCCTAGAGTAGCAATTGCCTGGGTTTTGTTGTAAAAACCTGGCAACCCTGCTGCACACATGAACCAACCCGTCCAGTGTTGCCAAGTCCACGGTTTTCCTGCTGAATTGCGCTGCTTTAACACTGTTGCCACTGGTTGTTTTACCTGTGCTTTCAGGGATAACAGGCATGTTGCAGACAGATGTGGGTTATCTGGGAATCTAGCCACAACCAAACACGCAGAGTTAAGTGTGCATACACTAGTGTTGCCAAGTCTGCATTTTTCCCGCGAATTTGAGCTACTTTAACACGGTTGCCGCAGGCTTGTTTTTCATGTCTGCAGGTTAAAGTTACCCCAATAATGTGATATTTAGCGCCCTCGAATGCGAATTTTGTCATAATACTGCATTCATACCCTGTAATATGTCCCTGCTTTTTAAATGTAGAATTTATAAACTGTTTTACTGGTAACAATTTGAAGTATTCTAACTGATTTAATTAATTGGCTAAGTACTTGACATTAGAGACAACACTGATACAGTTAATAATGTAATTATAAAATGTACTTATACCAAAGTAAAAAACTACCAGAGGCACATATATGCACCTTAATGTAACAGTCAATTTCTAAGCCTGCTATCCATGTTATTACATGTACGTGTCATGTTGATGTGCTGACAGGAAGTAGTACTTACTCTGTTCCTGTGGCAGGTGTGTGATACACTGACTGGCCTGTCTGGAGTTCACAGATGCATTTCCACTAAAGACACACACGTACAGAAAACACATGCAATGCATGAGATCATAGACTGTTAAAGTTTGCAAGCTTTTTTTCTCAGAATAAATGACAGGACTCACTTTTCAGAGAAGCGCGTGTCCATTTGTCTGTACTGGATCAGGCCTGTGAATTAAACCAAAAATGCATATTCAGAATATAAAATAACCACATATAGGCCAGCAATGATTCTGAGAGTTTGTGGTTGAATTAGCAGGAACTCTTATGTGTAAATTCTGTCTCAACCGCATGTTTTTCTGACTCTTCTGTGAAACAACGTGAGAACCGAGCTGTTTTTGTACGTAAGCGCTTGTGCTGAATTCAAGATTACTAGATTTAGATGCTATGCATCAGATTTTTAGTGTCACTTGACCAAATGCAACATTGCTATTTCTCATGCACAAATGCAAATGTGTTGTTTCTGTCCCTCTTTGTGCACTTTGAACACCTTGCGATTTTGGTTTAAGATCTTTGTTTAAAAAAAAACAAATGATTTTGGAACTTAATAGAGGTGAGTAAATGATGGGTGGAACATATTTATTTATTTCTATTTCTCTCAATTAGAACCAAACATTTTACAGCCTGATGTTATAGAAGCATGTTTTAATATTGTTTTTATTAATTTTTTTGTTTTGTTTTTAGAAAACCATCCAAAATATTCATCTTAATAACCTGTAAACTTTATTTTTAGGAATTAAATTATAATTTTCCTACGAGGCACACTTGTGTTCAAATGTTTGAGGTCTGTAATTTTTTTTTTTTTTATTTCTTCTGCTCAGCAAGGCTGCATTTATTTAATCATAAAATACAGTAAAAATAGTAAAATATTATTACAATTTAAAATAGCTGTTTTCTACATGAATATATTTTAAAATGTAATTTATTCCTGTGATCAAAGCTGAATTTTCAGCATCATTGCTCCAGTCGTCAGTGTCACATGATCCTTTAAAAATAAGAAATTCTAATATCCTGATTTGCTGCTCAACAAGCATTTCTGATTATTATCAATGTTAAAAACAGTTGTGCTGCACAATATTTTTGTGGAAACCTTGATGAATTTTATTTTTCAGGATAAATAGTAAGAACAGCATTTATTTGAAATGGAAATCTCTTGTAACATTATAAATGTCTTTACTGTCACTTTTGATCAATTTAATGCATCCTTGCTGAATAAAACTATTAACCCAGCTAAAAAAAAAAAAAAAAGTAATGTTCTCAAAACATTAGCACAAAAACATTATTTATGGAACATGTTATTTCTTAAATGTTTTTATGTTTATCTCATGTGTTTTTTAAAAATGTTGCTAGTTTTAGAATGTTCAGAGTAACATTTAAAAGTAACATTATAAAACGGATAGTTCCGGTCCTTGATTCTGATTGGTTGAGCCGTGTTCTAAGCTGTTGTTAATTACTGTACAAACATACACCTTTGTTTACTTCTGTGTGTGGACTGGCAACCACTTTGTTGCAACCACAACTGTTTCTGAGGAACTATATCATTTGGTGGGAGAATACTGTTTTTATTTAAATCATTACACTTTATTTGCTCTGTTTTGTTTTGTGAAACCTTACTACATATATGGAATAACCATTTTATAAAAGCACTAATAAAAAACTGGACATTTAGAATGTACAGAGAACATCTATAACTTTATAGGAACACATTTTTGTTAGCTGGAAATTTCCTTTAAAAAATCATCCCAATCCCAAACTTTTGAACGTAACGCACCTGAGGGTCTGTAGGGCGGCTGATGTCTCGGTCTGGAGCTACAGTGATGGACCGGAATCATGTGATGCGGCGGTGGACCGTACTGACCGCAGTACGGCGGTCGCAGGTAAGCGTTGGGGTACGAGGGCGAGGGATGGTGGTACAGGTTCGCCGATGGAGGAAACGAACGCAGAGATCTAGGATAATCCAAACTCTCCAGACTCGGACTACAGTTGCCCGGAAGAGAGTGAGGCCTGCTGGGAAAAAACGAGCCACCTTCTGAGAGTGTTTGGTAGATGGCAGATGGGAGGCAGGAGGGCAGACTATGAGGAGAATCCGCCCTGATGGGTCCGCCCCAGCTGGGGAAGGGCGTCTGATGGGCGAATGATGCAGATAGAAAGGGCTGAGTGTAGCTCACCGCATTATGCTGGTGAATGATCTGTCTGGGTTGTGGGATGGTTGTGGAATGGTTGTGACTAACATCTGGGTGAAGATCTGACTCAAACTCTTCACTCCTGGTTTCGTCATTCTCCTCGGGATAGTTTAGAGAGGTGTACTGATCGCTGCCGTGGGCCATGTGGGTCGGGTATCTGAACAAATTTGGAAAAAACATTCTTCCAGTAACATTAGCAGAATATTTGTTCAAAGTTATCTGGTCTTTAATAATGTTCTCTAAACATAAACACAAAAACATTATTCATATGTCTTTGGACATTTATCTAAAGTTTTTTAAATGTTGTTACTTGTTTCAGAACATTCGGTGAACATTCATAATTAACTTTTCATGTGTGTACGTTTGATTCAAGTTGCTGTTTTTGCCACTTTTCTTAGGAAGATTCATTCACTTGTTTGCCTGTAAACAACACAGATACATCTTTATCAGATTTATTAATGTTCATCCGATCTCATTTTGTAAGTGAATTTTCTTTCTGTTTTAAAGATGTTTTCTTTGGATTGTTTAAAAAATATATTGTATAGAAAAATATAACTTGCATTGTCCGCTAGCTAAATTTCACATACGTAAACAAAAATATGGTTCTAAACCTCTCTTTTCTGTATTCAAAGTTGATTTAGACAAGTATATGGAAAGTTAATCCTAAAACAGTGAAAACAGCATCTATTCATATTATGTATCCCTTAAGGTGTAAATGTATTACTTTTCTGTTAACCTGACAACAAATCTCTTACAAAAATAACCATGGTTTTACTCAAAAAAACATGCAAAAAAAAAAAAAAATTGTGTCGGCTATACTTTCTTTCTGTGTTTTCTTTGTTTTGTTTTTAGAACTGTACTGCCGTTATGGTTTGATGTTTAATTAAAAAAGAAATTAGGAAAAAAGATTCTCTAACCTGCTTCCGAAGCCTTGATCTGAATAAAATATTCACAAACCCGCTCTGAAGTCTGATCTAAAAAAAAATTTCAAGATACATTTCTGAAGTTCCGATCTGAATCAAAAGATTGGCACTCTGCTTTCCAAAGTCCCGATTTGAATTCAATGATTTGCGATCTGCACTTCAAAGTTCTGATTTAAAGCAAACGATTCGCTTTCCACGCTCCGAAGTCCCGATCTGAATCAAATGATTCGCGCTCCGCGCTCCGAAGCTCCGATCTAAATCAAATGATACGGGATCCGTGCTCCGAAGTTACGATCTGAATCAAAGTATTCACGAACCCGCTTTGTTCCCAATCTGAATTAAATGATTTGCAATCCACGCTCCGAAGTTCCGATGTAAATAAAATGATTCGCAATTTGTGCTCTGAAGTTCCGATCTAAATCAAATGATTTGCGATTCGCGATCCAATTGGAGCGCTTCGAAACAGGGACTCATTTTGCGACCCAATAGTTTAACTGATTCGGAGTTTCCAAAAGCACAGTTTCACTCCGATTTGTGTTTTTTTTTTATATTACAAGCAAAATTAAAATTCGAAAATAAATGGCTCTTTTGACCTGGTTTTTGCTAGTGAATCACTTGAACGGTATGATCGAGTTTGAATCAATCGGAGCGGTTCCAGCATAAATGACTCACTCAGTTGATTCGGTTTGTCTGTTCCTCGCTTTTCGCGTCTTAAGTCGTGTTTACACGACACTGTCAGTACTACTACTGGCTGAGCTCGCTAGTTTTATGACATTAACTAAAACAAGCAAAAAAGTATGATGTGTGCAAATAAAATATCCTTGTTTACATTCCAAAGATACCATCCAACACAAATCTGTGAACATATTAGGTGAGGTATTTTGTGTGAAAAACTGAAAAGTTTTGTCCTGTTTGCAAGGTAACGCTCACTACTTTTGTTGTAAATATATAAACCTAGATGCGATAAAAAAACAACAACAACATGTTTGTACGCTATAATAGATCATGCACACAGTGCTGCTCATACAGTGCATTTATTTTAAAGTTCAATCTAAGAGCGTGTTTGCACATGCCGTGTGTGACTCTGCATTGCATCTTCACCGACTGACACAAACCAAAAAGACTTCTGAAAACCGTCAGTGACCAGATGACGGCGTAAGAAAGAGGTCAGCGCTGTTTTCTACCGGGGAAAATAGGCCTTAGTGTAACATCCACCCATGCAGTCCCTAAATAGGACACACTGCATTATGACTCTTTATCTCAGTGTGCCAAGATTCTGCAGCTTGTGCAAAACTGCAGACCACAACTGAAAGAATCCGCCATGCAAGCAGTTACACAAAACACTTTACCTTTATGCAATATAGATATAGTTTGAGCATTTGTCTAAGTTTGCGAAATGTAATGGAGTGATGCTTCATCATTTTTCATCGAAAAAATAAATCAAGTAAAAATAAAAAAGCGGTTAAACATTTGGCAGGAAGAGTCAGTCTGATAAAGACGAAAGATATGCTTTATCACTGATAATCTGTATGTAACGTTCCCTGACACACTTGAGAAAGACACCAAGAATATATAGGTTAAATGCAGGTATTCAGGTATTAGATATATATTTAAAATTACAAAATATTTTGGATTTGGACTAATGGTATTTTTATATTTAAAAGTAAATAAAATTAAACAAATCATATATAATTAAATACATATATAATTTCATTTTTTACCCAGTCGTCTCAATGGCAAAAAGTGTCCCAATTAACTCTAATATGCATATATATATATTCAATAACAACAAAAATTAAAAAATGTATTTGAGAAACGAATAGGCAACATTCTGATCATTTACATGAAGTAATAAGTTACATATTTAAATCCCTAAAATAATATTATGTCGTGCGTATGTACATATATTTAAATACATTACATATTTAAATCTCTTAACCCATTAAAACATTTCACAAATATAGTTTTAACCCTGTTTACAGCTGACTGAAGACAGACACTCACCTGAGCGCGGAGTCACTTCAGGAAGTCACACGATTGTCTTTCATTTGTCATCTCGATTCTTGTTTCCTTACTTTCGACAGCGATTTAGAATTTCGTTTTAGATGTAATATAACGCGTATTTCAGTAATAGTTTAATACGTGGCCATTCGGTGTCAAACGACATGTTGTCAAAGTGCGTTTCGGTTCGCGTCGCGGAGGAGGAACATGATTATATATGATGGGAGGAGTAAAACAACACAAGAACGCATGGTGAACAGGTTTAGTGCTGTTGTTCAGCGATTCAACAATGGTGCGTATAAATCTTAAAGACGCAAAACAAAATATGCCAGATAGCCAAAATGCATTGCGAAAGTTCCTTTGAAGTTATGAAAACTGTTGGAATGCTCTCTGAACATTCTAAACGTCCAGTTTTTAAATGTTTTAAAAACATGTTTTCTTGGTTCAGGGAACATTCCATTGTATAATTTTGCAAATATTACGGGAATGTTACTTTGAGTGTTCTCTGAACGTTCTGAAAGTATAGTAACATTTTAAAAACATATGTAACGTTTCAGAAAAAAAAACGTTACATAAACAATGCATAAATAAGTTTTTTCGTGCCAACGTTTTGACATTATTAAAGACCAGAAAACTTTGAATGAACATTCTTAAAACGTTACTGGAAGTATTTATTCATTACTTTGAGAGCACCTTATCAGAACGTTACGATGTTGTAACGTTAGCGGTTTTATTATTCTTAATTGACTTTTGATTTACGTTTTTTCTTCTTTTTAATTGACAATTTCACAATGTATAGGACTAATATTAAAAAGGAGGCACCTCTATTGTGTGATGTAGTTCTGAAAACTGTTCAATGTTCTCTTATAAGTCTAAACGTCCAGTTTTTAAATGTTTTACGAACATTTGGTTATAAATCTTGGTTATACGAATGTTAAGGGAACATTCCATTGTATCATTTCACAAATATTACAGGAATGTTACTTTTGGATGTTCTCTGAACGTTCTGAAAGTAGTAACATTTCGAAAACCTAGACAAACGCCCAACTAAAACGTTTCAGAAAAAAACGTTACATAAACAATGCATAATTTAAATGTTGCAGTTTTTAAATGTTTATAAACATGTTTTCTTGGTAATACGAACGTTAAGGGAACATTTCATCGTATGATTCTGCAAATATTACAGGAATGTTACTTTTGAATGTTGTCTGAACATTCATAAAGTGGTAACATTTTGAAAACCTTTTTAGAAAACGTTTCAGAAAAAAACGTTACATAAATAATGCATAAATAACGTGTTTGTGCTAACATTATTAAAGACAAGATTTAAACCAGAAATAAAAACGAACCTTCTTATAACGTTACTGGAGGAATGTTTATTCATTACTTTGAGAGAACCTTACCAGAACGTTACCTCGTTGTAACGTCACCACGTTAGCGGTTTTTTTCTTTTTAAATGTCAATTTTATAATTTATATGACTAGTATTAAAAAGGAGGCATCTCTGTTGTGTGATGATAATGAGTTAAACAGATAGCAGGTGGCGCTATAATTATTGAGATGATTTGCTAAAGTTCCAGTGAAATTATGAAAACGGTTGGAATGTTCTCTGAACATTCGTTGTAACGTTACTACATTAGCGGTTTTCTTCTTTTTAACTGAGAATTTCACAATGTATATGACTAATTCTATAAAGGAGGCTTATCCTGTGTAATAATGCTGAGTTGAACAGACAGCAGATGGCGCGCTGTAATTATTGGGTTGTTTTGAACAGACGGCAGAGGTCGCGCTTGCCCTTCGATCTGGCGCATGCGCAGTCCCATCGTCATGTTTGAAGCCGCACAATGGGCGGAGATCACTGCTGTTTCCTTCCAAAAATCAACTGATGATCAACCCACGGGAAACGGTTCCCATGTAGCGGGTTTAGAGCGACATGCCAGGTACGTCCGTTATCAAACGAGCTTTCCCACTAGCTTATCACTAGTTGCGTTCTGACTCAGCATGCTGTGGCTGGGCATTGCGTGCACTGTCAATGAAACTAGTTTGTGCATGCAGTAACAATCAGCGGGATACATTCTTACAGTCATGCATGCAAAGCAAACACTGAACTGTAAGAATACGGCATCATTTATAGTGTCCAAATCTATAATTATTTGTTAAGTTGCATGGATTTATTCATTGTAATGTCTTGGTTTTTCCTTTTTTTGCAAGCTTATGTGAAACGAAAGTTAGATGTAGCCAATCCAGATTGAGATTTTAGATTATAGTTTACAGGAGTAGCTGTGTGCAATAATGCACATGCAACTAGAAAATAGACTTCAAATTAGTTGAATGCTGTACTGATTAAAATACAGAAAGGTACAATGGTGTAGTGATGCTTATATCATAAATTGCTATAATTATGTCATGGTATACATGCATGCATGAAAAATAATGTGCCAAATAATTTTTAGATAGCTAGACATTATTAAAATAAATCTTTTACTTTATCCTGGCAGATTTTAACACAGTTTATGTTAAAAACAAACAAGTAAAAATATCTATAAGACAAACTACACTTGTGTTCTGTGTCCTTATTATGTGAACAAATATTAATATCTAGCGGTTTTGCTTTGCATGTAAATTTATATTGATTTAACGATGTTTACATATTGAAACGCATGGTGCATATAGCAGTTAAGAATATTTTTGCACTCCAACCGTGTTATTTGGGGTGTAAATAAGTGCATTTGAAGCTATTGTGTTTTAAAACACACGAGCTGAGATATGATGTCGCGCGCGTGTTTGTAAACACTCTTCGGGCCTCGTGCGGTTCTAGAGCTGTTGCTAATAACAACCAACATTATTCGCCGTTACCAAGCAACGATATCGCGACGCTGGCTAGTGTTGCTAATGTTTTATCCGTTTTGTAGCGCTTAACACTCGTTGGGTTTCCCCTGAAAGCTCCGGGGTTTGTGTTAGCATGTAAGTGTCAAGCAGCCCGTCCTGTTTATAGTGAGATCTGTTAGCCAGACAGCTGCTAAACAACTGCTAGGTGAAATTAAACACTGCTAAAGTTAGATTAGCAATCACAGCAGCTGCTCATTAATGTTTAATGGATGAAACGCGACTGCTAATGTCCTCAAAAATAGCATACATGATGCGAGTTACATCATTTTTTACATGTTTCATTACTTTTTGGTTGAAGTTTTCATGGTATATTTATCTGCACCATACAGCTACAGTAATTAGAAATCTCAAAGTAATAGTGTGTGTAAACATTTAAGTTAATTATTCCTATAGATTAATTAAAAGAAAAAACGAGCACTTTATCCACCTTATTTTTTTCGTTAGAGCCGCGGCTGACATTTGTAAATTTTATGGGTGTGGCTCGCGGTCTCATCCACATCCAGCTAATTTTAGCTGTACAAAACAGCTGGTTTTGCTGCTTGATATTGCAAATTGGTACGTCTTACCATATTATTTTAATGTGTTATCTTAATTATGAACACACTGGTTTGTAGTGCAAAGTTTTACCGTTTACAGCACGTTGTTATTCGTCTCCTTATTTTCACTAGCGGCTAACGAACCGGAAGTCTCGCCCATAAGCTTACTTTGGCGTTGAGGAATAAGATTGAAAGGGATGATAATCAAACTTTAGATAAAGTTACTTTAGCTAAAATTAACCCTGTAAAGCCTGATATATTAAATAATAGAGAAATCTGACAAACTGAACAGTTTAGTGAAAGTTTAGACAAGAAAAAACCCTCAGAGTATGTTTTTTTTGTATTTGGTACATCAGGTTTTATGGCTCATATAGTCTAATACAGAGAACATATGAAGGAAAAAACACCCAAAATGAGCAAAAAGACCCAAAATGAGCAAAAATATGACATTTGGTGCAGATGCTAATATTTATATGGACTAAAAGTGATTCTAATGCTTGTAATGTAAATCAGTGAGGCCTATATAAGAGGATAGTAGATACTGACGTAAAATTATATGAATATCAGTCTTAAATAATGTCTTAGTAAGATGAGATTGAAATGATCCAAACATATAATGTGATGCAGTCCAATGATGATTAAGAGATGAACAATAAACGTTCTTCAAAAGATCCTAATGTTCAGATTTGAGATTAAAAAAATTATTGATTGAGAATCAAGTAAAGCCAAGCTGCTTCAGTGCAGTAAGTTTTCATCTGGAAATATGATTACAATTATTCTGATGTTTACTTGATAAAAATCAGTCAAGATTTGACAGCAAAAAGACGCGTGAAGCACCAGCTGAAGGTGGACGTTTGTACAGTTACACTAAAAGAGCTTTGACCTGATAATTAACTCTAAACTATCAATCAGACAACAGAAGTCTTTTTATAATAGTAGGTATTAAGTAATGTAAAGTAAAATAAAAGCAAGCATAAAAATACAGTTGAGGTCAAAAGTTTACATCTCCCTTTCAGAATCTGCAAAATGTTCATTATTTTACCAAAATAAGAGGGATCATACAAAATGCATGTTATTGTTTATTTAGTACTGACCTGAATAAGATATTTCACATAAAAGATGTTTACATATAGTCCACGATAGAAAATAATAGTTGAATTTAGAAAAAATGACCCTGTTCAAAAGTTTACATACACTTGATTCTTAATGCTGTGTTTTTTTTTGTTTGTTTAGTGATAGTTGTTTACGAGTCCCTTGTTTGTCCTGAACAGTTAAAGTGCCCACTGTTCTTCAGAAAAATCCTTCAGGTCCCATAAATTCTTTGGTTTTCCAGCATTTTTGTGTATTTGAACCCTTTCCAACAATGACTGTACGATTTTACGATTCGTCTTGATCCCAACTGAGAGACTCATATGCAATTATTACAGAAGGTTCAAACGCTCACTGATGCTTCAGAAGGAAAAACAATGCATTAAGAGTTGGGGGGTGAAAACTTTTGGAATGGAGACGTGTGCATTTTTCTTCTTTTGCCTAAATATCATATTTTTTTCATTTAGTACTGCCCTTCAGAAGCTACAGAAGATACTTACATGTTCCCCAGAAGACAAAATAAGTTACATTTACCCTGATCTTTAAATTCCAAAAGTTTTCACCCCCCGGCTCTTAATGCATCGTTTTAACTTCTGAAGCATCAGTGAGCATTTGAACCTTCTGTAATAGTTGCATATGAGTCCCTCAGTTGTAACCTGAGCTGTTATATTTTAATTTGCATTGCAGGGCTTAGAGTGATGGACTGGCTGTTTGACAGGATTTCCCTGCAGATGGATTTACACCACCAGTGTTTGATCTGTCGATTATAATATCGCTCAATCAACACGTCATCCGCAATCCCGCATTCATACTTCCAGCATCGTTTTGCATCCCACATCCCTTCAGAATTTTGTTTTTGGATCAACAGGATCTAAAACTCTGTTCTGGCCAGTATTTGTGTTTTTATGTGTTGTTCTGAGTCGTGGTCCATATTGAAATCATGGAGCCCAATATGGAGTACATAGTGGCGCAGGTCACGCAGAAGGAGGTTGGACGACGCTTCCAAGTGGGGCCGGAAATCATAGACTACATCCTGGACAGACAAAAGTCACATGACTTGGAAAATGATCAGAGCATGCTGGACAGGATGGTGGACAGTCTGGCAACCTCATGGGTCAACGCGAGCAATTTCAAGGTGAGAGAGTTTCGTTTTAGTTCAATTACAAATGAAAATGTCCCACACTCAGGCCATCCGAGATGTTTATGAGTTTGTTTCTTCATCAGATTTGGAGAAATGTAGCATTGCATCAGTTGCTCACCAATGGATGTGAATGGGTGCCATCAGAATGAGAGTCCAGACAGCTGATAAAAACATCCACAAGTAATCCACACCATCTTGAGAAGACAAAAGCTGAAACAAAACCATCATTAAGACGTTTTTAAGTCAAATACAAGTCTGTAATCCATAATAACTCTTAAAAACGTTGAAATGATGGATTTGTTTCAGCTTTTGTCTTCTCAAGATGTTAACTGATGGACTGGAGTGGTGTGGAGGATCCATTGGTGAGCAAGGGATGAAATGACAAATCAAATCAAAGTATTTTTACTTAACTTTGTTGGTTACCTGATAGAATTTTGACGAAAACCTCAAAACATTGACTCAAGGGAATAGTTTACCCAAAAATGAACATTAGCTGAAAATGTGCTTATTCTTAGGCCATCCAAGATGTTTATGAGTTTGTTTCTTCATCAGATTTGGAGAAATGTAGAATTGCATCAGTTGCTCACCAATGGATGTGAATGGGTGCCGTCAGAATGAGAGTCCAAACAGCTGATTAAAAGTAATCCACACCATCTTGAGAAGACAAAAGCTGAAACAATCCGTCATTAAGACGTTTTAAACTCAAATATGAGTCCATAATTCGTAATAAGGCCAGTGGAAAGTGAATCAGGAGAGAAATCTGCAAAGATCAAGCACCATTTACAAGCCAAACAGTCCAAAACAGCTCAAATAGGTGGCGTTATTATGAATAAGCTAATTATTACTGTGTTTAAGCTTTTGTCTTCTCAAGATGTTAACTGATGGACCGGAGTGGTGTGGATTACTTGTGGATTATTGTGATGTTTTTATCAGTTGTTTGGACTCTCATTCTGACGGCACCCATTCACATCCATTGGTGAGCAAGTAATGAAATGCTATATTTCTCCGAAACTGATGAAAAAACAAACTCGTCTACATTTTCGATGCATTGCAGATGGGTCATTTTTACCAAATTAAAAATGTTTTTGTAAAGTAATTTAGTGCAGTCTTGATTCAGTTTGGTTGATGCATATTTTAGGGATTCTTAGGCCTTTTCTATAAGTGTGCAAGTGGTTCCAGGTTTGTTGCGTTGAAGTTGCATATCATCAGCGCAAATCTTTCAGATACCACATTTTGAAATGCTAAATGTTGTCGCAGTGGAAATGATTGCTGATTTCGATGATAAAAGCCCTTGTTATCATTTCAGGAAGAGTCACTCCCTTTCTCACGGATTCTGTGAGACTCTTGGTCTTTGCTGAAGCTTGAGATTTGAGTGGAAACTGATTTATAATTTGACAGGACTGCATTTTTGGATGACAGGCAGTTTGTATTCAATGAAAAGCATAGGCTGTGCTTATAAACTACAGTTATTGTGTGCATTTCAGTGGCCTGACGGACTAAAGCTGCTGTCTAGGTTTTTCAGAAATCTTTTGAGTGTAATATGCATTAGGAGGTTTTTGAATTGGCATTGATTTCTTGTCGCTTTTAATGTTCAATCCTCAGGTTTTTCAGCATTTTAAATTCTGCTGGTTGACATTCTCAATGCTTTAGCCAGAAAAATAATGTTTGGTTTAAGAAGTCGCTCAATATCAATCTCATTTTCTGCTTGTCATTTTTCTGTTATTTAACTTTGGCTTTATTTTGGTTCTTGATCCGTGTTTTTATCGTTCTGTCAGATAAATACAGTTTTCTGCAGTGTTAATTTAGAACTATCTTTTTTTTAGCTTTAATTCACTTTTATTTCAGTTTTAGCTTTTTTAGTTCTTCAAAATAAACTTATTTTAAATTTAAGTTTCAGTTTTTTTAAGTGTAAGTTTTTCATCTTGTATTTGTTTTATTATATTGCAGTTTTATTTCAATTACTGAAAATGAGTTATTTTTTTTTTTTTAATATTTACATTTTTTTTATTTAGCTTTAATTTATTTAATTTCAGTTCTTTAAAATAAACTTGTTTATTTCAATTCTGTTTCAGGTTTTTTTTTTTAAGGTTTTCATCTTAATTTTTATATTTTGTTGTTTT
>VONZ01002391.1:0-53514 GCA_012976165.1 Labeo catla
CATTACAGCTTTGACATACTCTGGAGTAAGATGCCCTCGACTACAAGGATACAGTTGGGTAGTTTAGTACAGTTGCTGAAATACTCTCTGTGTGCAAGAAACCAGGAAAGAGGAACATTAATGAAATAGTAAGAAAGATGGTTATTCAATATTCAAAATCCGAGTGTAATGGGACTCGACAGACAGCGTGGATAGATCCAAATGTGAGCTTTATTGTACAGATCTTGGTCAAAACAGGATCTTGGTCAAAACAGGCAGGGTCGGACACCAGCAAAGAGTAACATCCAGGGGCAAGACAAAAGCAAAATCCAAAATACTGGCGAGGGTCGAGGCAGGCAGCAATACAATCTTAAAACAGGGAGAACAGTCCAAGGTCGAAACTGAGTGACTCATATGCAACTATTACAGAAGTTTCAAACGCTCACTGATGCTCCAGAAGGAAAAATTATCCAATAAGAGCCAGGGGTGAAAACTTTAAGTTTTGACTTTGTGTACATTTTTTCTTATTTTGCCTGAATATCATATTTTTTTAATTCAGAACTGCCCTTCAGAAGCAACAGAACATATTGTACTTACGTGTTTGGCAGAAAACAAAATTAGTGAAATGTACCCTGATGTTTTCTGGAGCATCAGTGAGTGTTTGAATCTTCTGTAATAGTTGCATATGAGTCTCTCAGTTGTTCTCAGTATGAAAAGATGGATCTCAAAATCATACAGTCATTGTTGGAAAGGGTTCAAATATACAAAAATGCTGGAAAACCAAAGAATTTGTGGGAGCTGAAGGCTTTTTCTGAAGAACCGCAGGCAGTTTAACTGTTCAGAACAAACAAAGGGACTCATGAACAGCTATCACTAAACACAAACACGCAGCTGTGGATCATTCAGGTAACAACAGAGTATTACGAATCAAGTGTATGAAAACTTTTGAATGTGGTCATTTTTATAAATTCAACTATTATTTTCTCTTGTGGACTGTATGTAAACACCTTTTATGTGAAATATCTTATTCACATCAGTACTAAATACACAATAACATGCATGCTTATTTTGGTAAAATAATTACCATTTTGCAGATTCTGCAAGGTGTGTGTAAACTTTTGAATTCAACTGTATTTATTCATTCATTTTTTCATCTATGCTACAGAATTTTTATTCACTACTTTCCCCATGCTGTCTGTTCATTTTTCTTGGTGCCCTCAAGATGCATGTGTTTGTTTCATTTATATTCTTCCACACTTAAAATGCCTTCATGGCTGCAAATTGTTGATGCACTGTACTCTGGGTAGCAAACACCATAATAAATGTTTTGAAATGTTTTAATAAAAATACTTTTGTAAATATGTTTGGACTGTCTTTTGATTTGTAATGTTATTCTAAATTATAGTAGTATCACAATTTTACTAACTATTTGTATTTACGGTTCCAACTACACAATATACAGTAATAATTACACTAACAACTTACAGTAGAAACAAAATTACAAAGTAAAATGCAGCACAATACTATTTTGTAGTTATACAGTACATTGTTCTACATACTGTAATGTTGCATTACAGTATATTGCTGTAAAACAAATTACAGTAACTTGCTGGCAACCTTGCTGCATAACTCACTGTTAAACATAATCCTGTATTTTTACAGTGAAAGTATAAATCAGAGATTCCCAATGCTATTAAATCTGAGGGCTTTTTCAACAGCTTCTGGCTTGTATCTGAATGTAAGCCAATGTAAATTGCTCTCAATTTATTTGTTATACTCGCAATTACAAAAAAAAAAAAAAATGCATCTTGCTCTTCATATTACAAAAGATTGAAAAAACTTTTAAATATTTTAAACTAATTAAAAATATGTACATCAAAATTCAATTTCACATTTTTGGGCCACTAATGAGCTCCTGAGACCTGTATAACTGAACTGTGAAAACTGAGGATTTGTGTACATTTGCTTATCTGCAGTATTTAAGAAATGCAACCAGATGGAGAAAAATCTAACTGGCATATATACAAACCTAAATCATTTTCATGATACCTGATGTTCATGCTTCTTCCTTTTTGTTTAATGCAAATTAGCTCTATTTTAGCTCTATTTTGCCTCATAACAACCATCAGTTAATATAATTTTTCGTTGGTGTCTCAATTGTGTTCTCATCCTACCCAGCTGGCATTCGACCGACCTTAAACGTTTAAATGTGGTAGAAATAATGTCAGTTTATGAAAAAACATTCATTCAACGTCAAAACAACGTTGAATACCAAATGGTTGAAATGGTGTTGTTAACTCACTATGGATTCAACATAGAAATAAAAATAAATGTTTTAGTTGTACGTCAAATCAACATTATTTTTACAACCATGACTTTTAAACATTTTGTTGAAATATCCCTAGTGAAAAAAAGTATACTTTATTGTATTTGAAATATATATTTCCTGTTTCAATAGTACATTGCAAATATACTAACCAAAAATTGTACTAACTTTAAATATATAAAAAGTGTATTACCACCATGCTTTTACCCATTTTCACAATACAACTTTGAACACACTTTAAAATAATTGTAATTTAGTATATTTTCTAAAAAATATATTTTCTAAAAATATACTTGAAATGTAGTTTTGTTTGTTTTTAAAAGTGTATTTATTTGCGCTTTATTTAAATATATTTTAGTATTATTTTTAACTGTGTGCTGAAATGTAACAATGCATTGAAAGTATACTTTTAAAGTACATTATTAAATAACTTGTTAGTATGCTTTAAGTTAAATTTTGGAGTAATTTTTAAGTGTACTTCATGCTTGCAACAGAAAGTAATAAAACATATGATAAATGCATAAATGCAAGCCCATTTAAAAAATTATTAAATGAAGTGTATGCATACAAAAGGCTACTCTTGTAATTGTGATTTAAGTGTTTGAATAAATTTATACAATGTCACAGAGAGGTCCATGTACATCAATGCATTTATAATTTTATACCAACAGCACACCATACGAACTCAAGAAAAAAACAAAAACAAATAGTATTCCTTGCTGTAAAAACACTAGTAAGTTTACTCTATTTTAACCAAAATGTTGAGTTTACTACATTTTTTTCATTGTTGCTGAAATATTAGAACAGATATTTCCCATAACTAATGAAATTTAAGTAAAATTACTCAAAATGTCCAAGACATGCTGTTACGCATGCGCCCTGGGCGACAATTGCCCCTCCCCCACGTCGCAGAAGCACAACGGCTGAAGACTCAACGTGTGTTTGCAGAGGATCTATTTCGGTAAAATCAAGGTAAAAGCTTTTAATTTAAGTCTCATTTTCTGTTTTTTTGCTTGTTAGTCCTTATGATGGTTAGATTTTATGCACTTTGTTGCATGTTGTTTTGTGGAACATCTTAGCCCATTCAAAGAACTCAAACACGGGTTGACCCTGCACATTATTTAAAGCGATTTCTGTTCAAACCAGTTAACTTAATGTCCAATTCATATCTGTAAAATTAGCTGCTGGTTGTCTATTAATTACTATGTTATCCATTCGTGCTAGTGATAAGTTACGAGAATAGGAGTAATTTGAACGACGGTTGTTTCATGTGACGTTTTGCAGAATTCAAAATTCAGTGAGAAGTAAACAAAACACTTCAAACCATGAGAGAGCTAGAGAGCGCGCAATCCGGTCAGTGTACAAACGGATAGAGGAACGCTACATCTTCAGACGGGTTCTTTTAAAATAACTCTTTTTAACTTGACACGGCGATTTTGAAAGCAACTATGAGTGCTAAACTGTAGTCAAGCCGTAGCATTATTTGTTAGAAATACCTGGTTGCGACGAAAATACTATGCGTGCTTAGTATGATAATTACGGTAATGTGCAGGCAGTAACAAACAACACGCATTCTGAGATTGTCAACGAGTCTTTAGCAGACCCATCACCCCCACCTCCTCAAGCAGAGTATATATAACATTGAAACTTATTTAAATGTAAGTTAACGATCTTAGTTTTAAAATACCAGATGTTTCCATTTACATCACATAAGAAAAAAAAACACTCTATACATTTGGTTTTGTTTTTTCAGTGTTCACTGATTTTTGATTAATGGATAACACTTTTTTATTATTTTAGAATACCAGTTGATGACTGCTGTGCAGTGGAAATGTAAGTTCAGATGCTTTAGTTTATGTTTGTTACAAGTGCTATGTTTGTGACATAACAGACGTTCTTTACATTTGTGTTTACTTTGCAGAGAGGATCTACTTAGATAAATGTAAGATGAATGCAGTAAATGAGACTTAAAAGCATTTATTTCATTTTCTTCCACAGATCGATCATCTTGCTTGATAAAACCTCAATATATCATCAGGAGCAACCGGTATTAATTTTGTGCTCCTTGATATGTTTTTTCCCTCCAAAAATGGACAGTCTCTGACTTAAATTGTATCAATCACCAAAGGCCACATTTTCAGCTAAAAATCTTCTTTGCTGTTCTGCTGAAGAAAAATACTCATGAACATCTCGGGTGGCGTAAGGGTGAGTAAATTAATAGCTAATTTTTATTTTTGAGTGAACTTTTTCTTTAACTGAGCCAGATGATGTGTCAGATTTTATTCAGTTTGCATACTCGTTTGACAAGTAACAATAAATGTCAGTGTCCTTTCAAAGACTGTAAATTTAATACAAATGTGTATTTAATACCCTTGATGACTTTTCACTGAAAGATTTATTTTCCTCATCAAAACCTGTTTTTTTTTCCTTTTCCAAAATTTTCAAAACCCTATTCCTTTTCAAAAAGTGTGTTTATGGATTGTGTCCTTCAAAATGTTAATAGCCACTCAATGTTTGTTCTTAGATCTTTGCAGGATTCAGTTGCATATCTTGGATCTGAGTTCTGTGCAGCACTGGACACAGACTCTGCACTTTTGACATTTTCTAGAAAAAAGGATTTTAAATTTCACATCAAGTTAATTAAAAGGTATCTCTTTATCATGTTGGCTGTAGTTGTCATCTTTAAATCATGATTTGCTTATGATTGTTATCCTCAGCCTGTCTCTATTTTTTCATAGTCATCTGATGTTTCCACTGCAGTACTTCAGGGCCTTTCAGTCATCCTGGAGAATGACCCAGAGGAATTTTACAGGATGTGTTTCGTAAGTATTACTGGATTTTCTGCTCTCATCATTTTGTTTTATTCAATATGAATATAGTTCAGGTTATGAAAAATTGCCAAAGGTTCTGTGTATTATTATTTTTTTTTTAGTTTTGCAGTAGATGCTATATTTGTCTTTTGTGAAACAGTTTATTACTGAAATTGGTGTAAATGCTTTAACTTCGCGAAATTGTGTTGAGTGATCACAAACATCATTACAGACTTTACACACTTTGAAATAAACTTCTTGAAATAAAGAGCCTAGTTCACACAAAAATGGAAATTAGCCCATGATTTACTCATTCTCAAGGCATCCTAGGTGTATATTAGGGCTGCACGATAAATCACATGTGATTGTCATGCGCATCTTGACAGTAAAGATGGTTCTGTGATTAGAAGTAAATCTCCATCACATGCATTCAGTTGGAGCGGAATTTAATACACAGAGCCTTAGTTCACTGACAAGCTACGCAATATCGCGTTCATAATCGAATGCGATTCATCTGCGAGTATGAACATGATATTGTGTAGCTCGTCAGCGAACTAAGGCTCTGTGTATTAAATTTCGCTCTATCTGAATGCACGTGATGGAGATTTACTACTAATCACATAACCGTCTTTTCTGACAAGATGTGCATGACAATCGCACGCAATTTATCGTACAGCCCTATTGTATGACTTTCTTCTTTCAGACCAATACAATCAGAGTTATATTAAAAAATATCCTGGCTCTTCCAAGCTTTATAATGTCAGTGGGTGGCTGTTTCTGTTCAACAGTTTAATGAAGTGCAGTAAAATGCGTCCATCCATAATAAAACATGCCTCACACAGCTCCGAGAGGTGAATACAAGCCTTCTGTAGCGAATATATGATTTTGTACGAAAAATGTCCATATTTAAAACCATACACTTTTCTCTCACTTCCGCTAACTGTCATAGGCAGAAGCCATCCCGGGCAGCTGATGTAGGATGTGCGTGTGCGTATGCACCGGTGATTAGTGACAAACATGGAAGCACAGGACAGAGCGAAATGAAACACCAGTAACGAATTAGAAGTACAAAACAAAGATCCATAAAGAAGAATGTCGGAGGATTTCAATATAAACCAAGAGCAAACTGGTTTTCTTTTGCTAAAGTAAGGAAACTTTGCTTCCTTTGCTCCTGTAAACAAACTTTTCTTTGCTAGTCAAACTTACATTTCGACTAGTATATTTACACCAGCGCATGCACACAAACGTCCTACAACATCCACCTGGAAAGGCTTGCACGTATGACAGTTAGTGGAAGTGAGAGAAAAATGTTTATAATGTTTTAAATGTGTATATTTTTCTTTAAAAAAATGCATCGATCCACTACAGAAGGCCTTTATTCATGTGTGAGGCACATTTTATTATGGATGGATGCGCTTTCTTGCACTCCTTTTGAACTGTCGAATAGAAACACCCGCCCATTGCCATGGAAAGCGTGGAAGAGCCAGGACATTTTTTTAATGTTACTCTGATTGGATTGGTCTGAAAGAATGAAGTCATACACACCTAGGATGCCTTGAGGGCAAGTAAATCATGGGCTAATTTTAATTTTTGGGTGAACAAACCCTTTAAGATAAAATCATGTAAATGATGGGTGTGATCCATCACTCCATAACAAGAGAGAAAATGCTCTTAGCATTCTTAGCATGTTGTAAAAACAAAAAAAAAAAAGTTCTGTAAGTCTATAATGTTGAAAACAATGTACAAAAAATGTAGTCCATGGAACTTGTGTGTAATATTCCAAGACTTCCAAGACAAGGCATGCAGTAATAGTTGACACAAATGATAATTTACACTTTTGCTCTGATTGAAATCATGTATTGTGAAATGTCACTATCACACTATAAATGTCGTCATCTTTCTTTGGTGATCATAATTTAAAGCTTAATTACATTTCCTTGTGCTTGATGTTTGCACAGCTCATTGTACACTCACTCTGGTCATCAATATGAGTCAATTTGCTTATAAATGAAAAGCATTAAAAGTTCCTTGTCAATGTATGCTTTTAGAACATTTCCAGTATTGAAATGGAGAAATTTACACTGTACCTATTTTATTTCTCTACTTAGGATGTGGATGCAGACTTCAGTCAAGCAGTTGTAGACCTGCTCACAGTTCTACCAGAGGACATGCCCTCATTGTGGATGCAATAAAGGCACTCATGGAGGGAAGAATTGTCATGGATGGGTTTGAAAGGCCTGTATTTTATTTTTGCTGTTCTGTTTGCATGCCATTCTGAAAATGCTCTGTTGTTTAACAGTGTTCCAGTGGGTCCAGATAATGTTATGACAACAAAGTGTTGTTTAGTCAAGAAGTCTCAGAACACAGATGTTTTAAAAGCTAATTTTTATTATTGTGATATTCTTAAAGTTTTTTACAAAAATAAACTGTTGAGAATTTCAAACTTGTGTTAAGTTCATTTCATGCTGGTTGAACGAATAAAAATACATTCAGTTTACTTAAAGAAAATGTGGAAACCGATTGCACAAAATGTTTTAAGTTCCCATAGCTTAAAATGGCAGATTAAATCCATGTTGAGAATAACAGTATTTAAGATGTTTGCACAACACAAAATAACGCTATTAGTTAATAGAATTAATAAAGTAATCTTACTATTAAATCTTAAGTAAGATTAGTAAATGTCCTGGAGTATGTTAACTAGAAATGACATTAATCTAACTTGATATTTATTAGATAATTTACTCTGTAAGAGTTTGCTTTCTTTACTTTAAACTGATTATTAAATTAACTTTAGTTTTACCTTTAAGTTTGCTTTAACAAAATAAGGCAATCTGTTTCCAAACTTTTTTTAAGTAAGCTGAACTTATTAGGATTTACAGTGTACGGGACAGGAAGTTCAGCTACTAGTTTGTGATGTCACAAGTACAGCCAAGTAAACACTACTGCATGGCCAACAATTGAATTTCGCTCACACTGTTTTAATGACCCTGACAACGAGTGCATTCAGCATTGGGGAAAAAAATTGCATATTTTTACTCAAAAATAATATATTTATGGTGTGTTTCTTGTATATTTTGAAGACACCCTTAATTAATTTGTAATATACTTGTAATACAAACAAAGTACACTTTAATATCACTAATCAAGCATGCAATTAGCTTACACAGCATATATTTACTTAAAGTATACTAAGTATACTTGAAGTTGTTCCAATTTAGCACATAAAAGTACACTAAATACACTTACAGTTATGCTTTACTACAATTTAATTACAACTAAAATATACTTAGCACAAAATTAGTTGTTCCAAAATAGCACACTCAGTAACACACTTGAAGTATGCTGACAATTAGTCTGGCTGCAAGTATACTTAGCATATTTTTTTTTCACTAGGGATATCAGTAGAAAAATAACGTTCCAACATCCAAACAATGCTGATCAATAAACTGTTGAAAAGCAGGACTTTAGTGACGTTGAAATTTTAATGTTGATTGGATTTGCAAAATCTAAACTAAAATCAATATTGATTCAATGTTGGCAAATTCACCTATGTTGACAAACGTGACGTTGGAATGACGTTGCTATTTCAACGTTGATTCGATTTGCAAAATCTAAACAAAATCCAACGGTTATCCAACACTGACACCTGACGTTGATTCAACGCTGACTCCACGTTAAAATGCCACCTGGGTATGAGAAGACGCTTTGCTTAATTATTCGTGACAGTGTTGATTTGCTATGACAGACGCTTCATTCAGACTGTGATATGACATATATTAACTGAGAGAAACGTTCATGAATGGAAGGAGAGTGTTTGTTTTTGTTTGGTTTGTAAGAGTTCAGCACAAACGCGATTCATTCATAAGTGAGTGTAATAGCGGTTTTTACAACTCCTTGACGAAACCCATCAAAGGGATTATAAACGCCGCAAAATACGCTTTAAAAAGTTGATAGAGGTGCAACACCACTATTACATATATGTTTTCGATGCAGAGTGCAAATGTCTGTGGATTTATTCGTGTTGTAAACTCAACGGGAGAGAAATGAAACTGTCTGAACCCAAGTTGACTCTCTCTCCTCTTCCTCCTCCGCTCCGCAGCACCACGACCACTTTTACAGCATTTTTCAAAACTGGTGAGAACTAACCAGTGCTGAAATGGAGGGATTTCATGACCTTTTAAGTGTAATTTTTTACACAGATGACGCTTAGATTTACATTCATACAAAATCTGGTGATAATGCAGCTGTTGCCATTCTTGAGCACTATTTCTGAGATAAAAACATGAATGTCTCAACAGTCTTCACAATGATAAGACTGAGGATTTCTTTACACTTCAACTGGTTTACCAGTTCTACAGATGGAAACTATCTGCTAAATATAGCTTCATTTGCTTTCATGAGGGGCCTTCATCTGACAATCTTCTTTTCAGAGCAATCGAAGTAACAAGACGTACATGCAAGAAATAGACACACAAAACATAGAAAAGCAATGTCAAGTTTTCCGTATTACATTAGGTTGAAAAAGGCGTGCAATGAACTAAAGTAACAAGCCTGGTTTAAAAATGTAAGAATTTTCTCGCTTGTTTTTCTCTGGGGGTCACAGGGGAGTTTTGTACTATTGTGGATTGAAACTCTGTGTTGGTTTTCACTGTTGTTGATGTTTTCTAATATATGTTACATTTATTCATGTATAAGATAGATATAAAAAATCAGATCATTATAAATATAATAAACTGTATGAGATAAAAACATCACAGAGTTCTCTTTATTTGTGCTTATGTGAAAGTGCAATAATTTGGAAGTAAAAAAAATGTAAAAGAAGAAAATCATAATAATGTGAGCAACATGAAATCATGATAATCCATTTCACCATTATATTCAAATCACTTAAAGGACTCTGCAAGATTTTAAATACACTTCCAGTTGTAATTTTTTACAGAACCTTTTATCTTTGTAAAACAAATTATGTGCAAACATACATCTCGGACAGTCTCTTAAAATGCCTGATTTAGAGATTTATGTTCCTTTAATTTGTATACAGGAGCGTGTGTTGGTTTGAGTACTGTTTTAAAAGCTATTGGAGAAATAGAGGACTGGATGATCTAGAATTAAATTCATATTAGTACCATTTGTTTTCTCTTTTGGCAAGTGTTTGTTTCTGTACTCAGGAAAAAAGGTACAAAAGCTGTCACTTGGGCAGTACCTTGTTAAAATTTTGTGCATTTTGTACCTTTTAGGTATTAATACTATATGTACACTTTCAGTGCTAATATGTACATGTTAGGTACTGATACTTCAGGTATTAACAGGTACTAATATGTACTAAAAAATAAGCTCCCTTTAGGTACAAATCGGTACCTTTTGAAAAAGTACCATCATAGTGACAGTTTTTGTACCTTTTTGTCTGAGAGTGTGGAAGCGGTCAAGCGTGACATCATAATTAGAACATTAGAATGTTCAGAGTCTGCAAAACTCAGTCTGTTCAGTTTAATGACTGCAAGATTTGCTCTGCTTGTTAGCAACATTTATCCTGTTTGATAAACACAAATTATCTGACTTGATTGTCAGCCTGCAAGATTGTCTACTTGCACAGTTCTCTAAAAGTTGGTTCTCAGCAAACACCACACCATGCTGATCCCTAGTCTGGTGCTGATGTGGTGGTTCTCCACCAAGGTGAAGAAAGATTCACCCAATACAATGAATTTGGAGGACATCGATGAAGGTAAGGTGATTGCTGGTGTTCAGGGCCTTCTGGACATCATAAAATGAAAGAAAAATATAGACAATTGAAACAGTAACAGTGAACTGTAAAATAACATTGGTATGTTTTGTGCATTTGTAAAATGTTTTGGTTAAACTGATGCAAATAAATGTATTTTTGAAACAAAATGTATGATGTAAAACCAAAAATGTCCATCCTGTTAGAGCCAAATAAACAACAGTTTAATAGACTTATGATTTTATAGTATTGGCATTGTGAATTTTATCTTACAAAACTTATACTGGCCCCTTTGACCATATTATCTGGTAATATGTATAATTGAAATATGAAATTAATATATAATTGGTAACAACATGCAAAACATTACTTAAGAAATTTAAATGCAGTACTTATTCAATTTGCATGTAAATTACTTTCACTGCCTATTCTGTTATGTCTTCTGATTATACATTTACATTCATGCATTTAGTACTCTTCAACCCAGAGGCATAAAAATAGGAAAAATACAAAATATGTTATGCCCTCTTCTTTTTTTTACCACAGCATCTGAGAACAACATCTCTCAGATTGACAGTGTCTCTGAGACTGCTGAGGCCCCTAAGAGTGATGATGCCTCTCAGACTGCCGACGCCTCTGAGAGTGATGAAGCCTCTGAGAGTGATGATGCCTCTGAGAGTGATGATGACTCTCAGACTGCCGATGCCTCTGAGAGTGATGAAGCCTCTGAGAGTGATGATGACTCTGAGAGTGATGATGACTCTCAGACTGCTGATGCCTTCTGGGAGTGATGAAGCCTCTCAGACTGTCACTCTGAGAGTGATGAAGCCTCCTCAGGACTGCCGATGCCTCTGGGAGTGATGAAGCCTCAGACTGTCAAGCCTCAGGGAGTGATGAAGCCTCTCAGACTGCTCTCTGAGAGTGATGAAGCCTCAGACTGCCGACTCTGGGAGTGACCTCAGACTGCCGATGCCTCTGGGAGTGATGAAGCCTCTCAGACTGCCGGGCCTCAGGGAGAGTGATGAAGCCTCAGACTGCCGATGCCTCTGGAGTGATGAAGCCTCAGATCATGATGAGGACTGCCGATGCCCTGGGAGTGATGAAGCTCTCAGACTGCCGGCTCTCTGAAGGATCTCAAGTGATGAAGCCTCTGAGAGTGATGATGACTCAGACTGCCGATGCCTCTGGGAGTGATGAAGCCTCTGAGAGTGATGATGACTCTCAGACTGCCGGCTGTCTCTGAGAGTGATGAAGCCTCTCAGACTGCCGGACGCCTCTGAGAGTGATGATGAGCCTCTCAGACTGCCGACGCCTCTGAGAGTGATGATGACTCTCAGGACTGCCATTCTGGGAGTGATGAAGCCTCAGACTGCTGACCCCTCTCAGACTGCCGACGCTCTGGGAGTGATGAAGTCTCTCAGACCGTGGGAGTGATGTAGCCTCTCAGAGCACTCCAGACTGATGCCCTGAGAGTGATGAAGCCTCTCAGACTGCCGATGCCTCTGGAGTGATGAAGTCTCAGACTGCCGACGCCTTGAGGATGAAGCCTCAGACTGCCGATGCCTCTCAGACTGCCATGCCTCTGAGAGTGATGAAGCCTCTCAGACTGCCGATGCCTCTGGGAGATGAAGTCTCAGACTGCCGACTCTGGGAGTGATGAAGCCTCTCAGACTGCCGACGCCTCTCAGACTGCCGATGCCTCTGAGAGTGATGAAGCCTCTGAGAGTGATGATGACTCTCAGACTGCCGATGCCTCTGAGAGTGATGAAGCCTCTCAGACTGCCGATGCCTCGGAGAGTGCCGATGTGTCTGAGTCTGCCGATGCCTCTCAGGTTGACAGTGGATCTGAGCCTGCCTATGTATTTCAGACTGCTGATTGTTCTGTGACTGCCACTGTCACCAAGATGACAGTGCCTCTTAGAATGGCACTGCACCTGAAACTGACACTGTCTCTCAAACAGGCACTGCCTCTCAGATTAACACTGCCACTCAGACTGTCGCTGTCTCTGAGACCGACTCTGCCTTTCCAACTGCCTGTTAGACTAACACTGCCTCTAAAACTGACGCTGCCTCTCAGACCGGCACTTCCTCTAAGATTGAGACTGCATCTCAAACTGACACTCCATCTCAAGTCTGCATTTTAGTCTCTGTACAATACAATAAAAAAAATATATCTAAATAAAATACATGTCCTGTTCTCTGTGGGAAAGAATTCATGCTATTGTGAAGTGTATGGTAGGTTCACTGCTAAATGCAGCATACTAGCATACTAGCTTTCGTATGTAAAACTATTTCACAGTGTGTTTCCACAGTGAAACTTTATCTTGAATGCGTTAATTGTAAACACAAATTTGTTCAGTTAGTGATGGAGAAACTGAGCTTTTTGAAACTCTGACTCAACTGAATCAGTTGCTTAGCGTACAGTGATTCAAGTGTTTGATTTACTGAATCATTTTTGCAGAGTATAAATGCAATGACAACACAAACACAAACATTTGTATAATTATTTCTAAACCAATAGCACGTTTAAAAATTGAATTTATTACAAATCTATAAGTTAGATTTTCACTCAAAAAGGAAGTCTTACTATCCACAAGAGAATTAACAGCAGAGAAAAGCTTTACACGTCCTCAGTGTGGACAGTTTTTCACACATAAAGAAAAAACCTAAATGCCCACGTGAGAAGTCACCCTGGAGAGAGACATTTTACATACCAAGAGTGTGGAAAGAGCTTCTCACACAAAGAAGTCTGAAGATTCACATGAGAGTTCACACTGTAGACAAGTCATTTGTATGCAGACAGTGTGGAAAGAGTTTTAGATGCAAAATAACCATTAATAAACACATGAGGATTCACTTAAAAGAGAACTGTGTTAGATGTTGCTAGTGTGAAAGGACTTTCACAGATGAGAAATGCCTTAAGAATCATGTCAAATCTCACATCTTAAAAATCAAATGTTGATGCCCACATGAGAGAAAACTTTCACCTGCCAGCAGTGTGGGAAGTGTTTCATAGTTAACAGAAACCTAAAGGCATTCACAAACTCATTCTGTAAAGAAATGTTCAAATGTGTCTAGAAGTTAACAAAATGCAAAAGTCACCTGTGCATTCATTCTGGAGGAAGGAAAGGCAATTGTATTTAGTGTAATAAAATATAGTTTATACAGATACACCTTAAGTCATGCAGATGTGAGACCCTACTTATGATGTGAGGTCTTTGTGTGAAATGATTCTTGGTGACCCTTACCAAAAAGAAGTATACTTCAATTTATTTTATTAAGTGTACTTTATGTAGTAAGTATACAAATATCAGTGTACTAGTAGTATACTTTTAAGTATACTATTTCAATACTCCTTGGGACTAAACTGGCCCACTTTCTAGTATATAAAAGTATACTTTTATAACAGAAGTAAACTTTGAGTACAAAACTAGTTTACATCTATGTTTTCAGTTTGTACCACAGTATACTTATAGGTATACTGACAGTTTATTAATTAAGTAATTTTTTATGCATTTTAGTACACACTGAAATATAGTCTCAGTAAACTACAAGTTTAATAGTTTTATACTGCAAGTATACTCGTAGGTTTTCTTTAAGTGAACTTTACATCATACTTTAAGAATACTACTATGTCCTTATTTAGGTATTAATTTGTATATTTTTTTATATGAATATCTGAAAATACAAAACAATAAAAAGGGGGGTGGGGTATCTGCTTGTAAACACAAACATTTTATTCTAGCTTCATGCATTATTTTTTTTATAAACACTTGAATGATGTGCATTAATGTGCATTAATAAATAAAAAATAAATAAATACATATATAAACAACATTTTGAACAAAAATCTAAATAAAAATAAATAAATAAAAAACTACCCAAAGACTACTCATGATAATCAAAACGTAGTTGATCAACACCCCAAAGCTTGACAGTCATTATTACCTCCTCATGGGTCGACATTTTATTCCATACACGGTTTCACATATGTGACCCTGGACCACAAAACCAGTCTTAAGTCGCTGGGTTATAATTGTAGCAATAGCCAAAAATACATTGTCAAAAAAGAAATAAAAATACATTTTCTTTTACGGCAAAAATCATTAGCAAATTAAGTAAAGATCATGAAGATTCCATGAAGATATTTGATAAAATTCCTACTGTAAATACATGAAAACTTAATTGATTAGTAATATGCATTGTTAAGAACTTTATTTGGACAACTTCAAAGGCAATTTTCTCAATATTTTGATTTGTTTGCACCCTCAGATTCCAGGTTTTCATATAGTTGTATCTCGACCAATTGTCATATTCTAACAAACCATACATCAATGGAAAGCTTATTTATTCAGCTT
The DNA here is from genome assembly GCA_012976165.1 of Labeo catla. Lineage (NCBI taxonomy): Eukaryota > Metazoa > Chordata > Actinopteri > Cypriniformes > Cyprinidae > Labeo > Labeo catla. Next base: position 15,193 of record VONZ01002391.1, read on the forward strand.
TCTGGTGATGTGTAAATCTCAATTTTGTGATCCAGGGTCACATATCTATGATGCTGTTTTATGTCTGATGATTGTGTTAGGATTACACGTGGAAGCATTTCATTGTCTTGTGTTTTGAAAATTGTCCATAGAAGATGGGCAATAGCGCCCCCTACCGTATAACAATGAAAACACAGATTCTCAGAGAACAAGTATACACTTAAAAAAGAAATACACTTAAAATGACATTTAAGTATTCTTGATTTATACTTAGAAAAAGTTTAAGTATAGTTGAGCTATACTTGTGCTTTATATACTTCCAACCCAGTCTCACGGCAGTTCGTGATTTAGTCACGTAATTTAATCTATTTATTCGTGGCAGGGACACGTTTATTTCGTTATTTTCGTAAGTCCAGCACGTTTTTTAAACTAATGCATTTCAACTGGATGCATCTTTTGTGCAACTGCACGATTCTTTCTGCCAGTCGGGCTGCAGCAGAGAAGCTGTTTAATCAACATTTATTCACGAGATCTTATCACGGATTATATATGCGCAGTGCTGCTGCTAGCCATTCTGGTGCCCTAACCATAATTCCTTTATGATTTTAAACATAAAGACAGTTTGCCAGTCTTTTATATACCTCCTACTGTCAAAGTCAAACTTCGTCAGGTGCTGCGCAAATTGCGCAATCCAACGGACCACTGGGGGCACCATCTCTAGAGCAGTTAAATACTCTTTGCCTGAAAGGTGCCTAATAATATATACTGGAATAATATCGGCATTATAATTATTGACTATGATTATTGATTTTTCATTAGGCTAGTTTTGGTGCCCCCTCAGCACTGCGCGTGGTGGGAGTGGCGGCGTTGTATATTAATTATTATTTATTATTATTTCGGTCTTTTCCGGTTATTATTGCGAAGCTGGATTGCTTTACTGTTTATTGATATTTTAAAAACTATAACGCTACATCTATCGACATTTATTTAGATGTTATCATTGTATTCATTCATTTCTTTATTTTAATAATATTATTTCGGTCTTATTACCGGTGAAATGTTACAGTAAGCCAGAACACGGGCCGAGCGGGGCTCATTCTAAGCCCATTAGCCACAATGCAATGCGGACATTCATATCAGAATCTGACAGCAATCAGCGGGTCATTAACGACACTATAGGCTATCGCATTAAGCAGCCTTTACAATATATTTAGAGACTAAAGTTTAAAAAAAACATTGGAAAGCCCAAAGATCTGTAGGCCTCTCTGCTAAATGAATTTAACATACGTTTGTGATGCCCTTTATTTTAAGTTTCTTTTTTTTTAGTAATGTGTCAAGGACTTGATATTAAATTGTAATTTTAAAAATTCAATAAAAAAATAAAAATAAAAAAGTTTAAAAAAGAACCATTGCGCATCTTACAGCAAAAAAAAAAAAAATTTAATCTGTGTTTTTGTCACCAGCAATACAGTATGTTGCTCAGTTTTGTTACAGTAAGTTAAGCTCCGAATTTTTTTTTTTAAGTTCCAGTGAGTTTCTTCTGTTGTCCTGTTGGAGAAAAAAAAACATTTTAAATTCGTTTAATTTAATTTTTCGCAATGTTTTTTTTTTTTTGCACAACAATATCCGGATGGCAGCGCTACCGCCAATTAGCTACTACTTCCTCTGGAGTCGTTGAGTAAGGTAGGATAAAATTATTGGCAACCTCATGAACAAGTAGCCTATATAATTCGATGAAATATGTATGCAAAAGTGTATTAGTCAAGAATGTTGCTGGGGTATTGTCATGTCATGCCTTATGCCCTATTTTAACTTTTTGTGACATTGTTTTGGTGTTTCCATTTGTCTGATATAAAACGCTATAAAGTGCTAACTGCATGTTACATGTTAGTGTAACTAGTTCACAAACATTTTCTCAACTCTTCCTTTTCGCTTTTCGTGTAATTTAATAATGTGATATTAACATAAGGCATTCAGTAGACATTAAAATGTCACATTTTTCCTTTATCAACAGGACTATGTTCTGTCTCTCATCTGGGCAACACACACACACACACACACACTGTATTATTGTGTAAATGGCAGTTAAAAATCAGAGAAATGTTTACCCTTATCACAATGTCATCACAAGTTCAAAACTCAGAAGAATGACTGGTTAAGACAATTTGACCATTGAAATTAAGAAAGCACATAGCATCCCTTGCATAGTGTGATTTTAAATCCTATAGTGTGATATTAATTCAGAATGTTTCAATGGGTAGCCTATATTATACATAAATAACTTTCTCTTTTTTCTTTCTTTTTTTCTCAGACAACATGGTTTCTAATAAAAAGAAACGCCCCAACTGCCCCCAGGTCATGCCCTGTGCCACTAAGGTTTTTAAGGCCTGTAGGGCAGAGCAGCCCAAGAAGGCACGTTTGATGAAGAGGCTGCAGGCCCTTGATATGAAGAAGGGGGAGTGGCTTGGCAATCTTAAAAAAAAACACAATGAGGCAGCCATGCGGGATGAAGCCATCATTTTGGTGTGTACAATTAACACTACCTTTTTTAATAGGGTCGCCACATTTACCAGTCCTGATTGAGTGACATTTTTGACAGAAGATCATAATGCTTTTATTTTTATTTTTGAAAAGAGGGATTTAAACCAGATTTCTGAAATATAGGGTTTACCGACCTCTAAACAGAGTTTAAACACCAAATGCAACTTGAAGGTTCTCTTTCACACAGTTAAAGCCTATTGCAGACGTGTCAACATGTACGTAAGAGAAATGTAACAAGAAGGAATAAAATAAGTATTGCAGGTAAATATGGTTTGTATACTGTGTGATTTTGATTGTATCAGAAGTATTATGTATTAAATATTAAGTATTAAATATTGAACAGTAATGAAATTGCACAGAATATCAGTGTTATCAAAAGTATTAAATGTTAAATATTGCACAGTAGGTGGGCAGAAGAAAGTCCGATCGGATCGGTGTGGAGTGTGGAGTCAGTACCTGTGTGAGTTCAAATTGGTTATGGCTTTTGGGAACAGGCCAGCAGATTTAACTATTAAGGTCACTGACTGTTAACTTGAAAGGCATATTAATGAACTAAGTACCCGTTGCCAAAAAATCACTCTCCAGAACATTCTCATTCACGCTTCCATGCTGGTGGAACGATCTCCCCACCATCATCCGGAATGCAGAATCCCTGACAACATTCAAAAGACAACCGAAAATTAATTTATTTTATGAGCACTTAACCTTGTAAAAAAAAACATACAGTATGAATAGGTTCACCAAAGTAAAGAACACAGCTATATGTATTATGTGTATTGTGTGTGTATTTGACTAAATCCTGTATCCTAGATGTCCCACCTTCCTCCTCGTAGAACTAATCCTGTTTTGTATTTGCAATGTATTGAAATGCATTGATTTTCAGTGTAAACCTATTAATTTGGGGTGGTAAATATGAAAGATGGATGGAAAAAATCTATACATCTACAGGGCTCAACATCGATGGTTGCCCTTGGCTACCAAATTCATACAAGTGGCAACCAGACTTTGACTTTTAACCACTTTTAAAATTTAACGTTGAGTCCTGATCTGTTAATAATTCTAACATCAAATTCAAGCCAGAGATTATTTTTCATACACAGTAAATTTGACAAAATAGAAAATTCACTTTTGAGGATGACTCAGTAATTTTGCTTTTGCTGGTTATAAGTGCATTCAAATTCTGTCAATATGATCAGAGGAACTTAGTATAATATGACATGTAATAATGTGCAGTTTTTTGTCAATGTTTGGTCTTACAACAAATTTCAAGTCTTGCCTCAACCTGAATTTACACTTAGGTTTTTTGATAACATACATTTTTTTATCCTTTACAAATAAATGTCTTTGCACCTTGAGAAGCTACATGCAATGGGCTACAAGCCACTCCTCCTCCTTCAGAAGGACGGCAATGGCAAGAAACCTAAAATAACTTCCCTCACCCCAGGATGCAAGCTGGACCCACTGGCTACACAACACCTCAGCAAAATAACAGCATTTTATGAGTTGGTTTGTGCAGGTGAGATGTACAGTATATATTTTTTTCAGTCGCCATACAGTGTACAGTTGATTGTCAATCCTTCCCTATTTTTTCAGCACTTATCAAATATTTATAGTTTATACAACAAATGACAACCTTATTACATTTCAACGTTGTGGAATGTTGGTTACGTGGACGAGACAATCGTGGCAAACAAGACACTGCCTACTGAAGGTAGAACTACTTTTTGTTGCGGAGAAACTAAGTTGAAAAATAAATAAACAATACTCTGGTGTTTTAAGGTTATAATTCCAGCCATGTTCAATACATAGCCTTGTTAATATACGTTACCAAGTGTAGTCCGAAAATTTGGTAAAACGTAGTTGGGTTTTCTTCAGATGCCAGTTCGATATTTGGTGTATGTTGTTTCCCCATTGTTTCGCCTTTAGCTATTCACGCCAAAATCATGTAAACTTGCAGCCAGCGTGAAAAATAGCCTATAGCCCATTTTTCACCTGTGTTTCAGAAATATGTAAATGCATACAAGCTAAGAAATATAGTCTTAAAATTCTTGTGTGCAGGAATGTCAAATAATCTGCCTGTTTGGATTTTATAATACATTATAGTTCTGCCTCAATCCTACTTTTTTTTCTAATCAAATTTGAACAGGTTGGAAGGCGAGTGAGGACACTGTCCTCACCCTGACCCTCACCCCCTGTGACGAGCAGGGCACCTCAGGGGAGGCGGGGCCAGAAATCCTTGTGCAGGAGGCGGGGCCGGAAGGCCTCATGGAGGAGGCGGAGCTGGAAGGCCCCGCTGTGGAGACTGAAGGCCTCGTGGAGAAGGCGGGGCTGGAAGGCCTCGTGGAGGAGGCGGGGCCGGAAGGCCTCATGGAGGAGGCGGAGCTGGAAGGCCCCACTGTGGTGAATGAAGGCCTTGTGGAGGAGGCGGAGCTGGAAGGCCCAGCTGTGGAGACTGAAGGCCTCGTGGAGAAGGGGGGGCTGGAAGGCCTCGTGGAGGAGGCGGGGCTGGAAGGCCCCACTGTGGTGAATGAAGGCCTTGTGGAGGAGGCGGCAGGCCTTTTGGAGAAAGTGGGGCTGGAAAGCCCTGCTGTTGAGGCTGAAGGCCTTGTGGAGGAGGCAGGTGAAATACATCTACCTAAAAAAGGTAACTCTTACAGCTAACTTTTAAAGCTCTTAAAGCAACATTCCACTGTGTTTTGGTTAATTCGCTCACTTGCTGTCTACCAGAGAGTTAGATTAGGGAGGGACATATAATTTTTTTGTATTTGCATGCAACATCCAGTTCGACGTATCCCCCTATCAGCCTAATTCAATTGAAGTCGGAGGGGCCGACTAGCATGTAAGCTAAAGGCTAGTTGTCTCCAACTGAAATCATTAGCTTAGCTTGGCCCAAGTACTCCTGTGATTTGGCCAAGGTAAGCTAATGATGTCAGTTGTTACAGTGGAGGTTATTGCACACATAAGAAAGAGTATGGTATGTACTGTATCCAACAACTTTTTCAGCAATTTTGCTGGGCAACTTCTCAACTGATTGATTTATGAACACTGATTGGGTGTTCATGATCATTTTTGGGGTATGACATAGGTTACACATGAGGGTTTGTGTGCGTATTGTTCTGTGTGTGTGTACTTGTTTTTGCTACATTGTGGGGACATTTGGTAGTAAGGATAAGGATAGTAAAACCTGAAATTTTTGACATTGTGGGGACCGGCTTGAGGTCCCCATGGGTACAAACGCTTATAAATCATACAGAATGAGATTTTTTGAGAAAGTAAAAATGCAGAAAGTTTTCTGTAAGGGTTAGGTTTAGGGGTAGGGTTAGGGTAAGGGGATAGAAAATACAGTGTGGACAGTATACAAACCACTGCGCCTATGGAGAGTCCCCACAAGGATAATAAACCAGACATGCGTGTGTGTGTGTGTGTGTGTGTGAGCGAGCAAGTGAGTGTGTGAATGTGTGCCTGTTTTAATGAATGTATAAAAAGACATACCTAGATAGTCCTTAATTGTTTGCCACTCCATACTTAGTTTGACATTTGACTTCTTCAAAACCACAGGGTCAACAAGGAAGAGAAAGCGGAAGTCAGGCATGTTTTGCATTTGTCAGGTTTTTTTTAATGATATTGATATTTGTAATAAATGCTATGATGAGCAAGAATGTTTTTGAATTGTTTGCCTTTTTTGAGTGGATATATGTCTGTTTTTTCTATCCCACAGAGACAGAAATGGATAAAAGCAAAAAAAAAACAAAAAACTAAGTTTAAATGACTTAATACATTTGCATTCAGACATGATATTTGATCACTTTGATGTGAATGCTTGACCTGAATATGTTAATGATGTTGTTGTGTTCGTAATCGAGTTTTGATGCCTTCGGATTGCTCCTACCACACAGGCCTAGGTGTTTATCCAATTAGGAGTGCTCTGAAAGAAAGAGTGAGAAAGGTAAGACATGCATAACAGAACACCATACTACTATACTACGTTCTATTTACGTCAAACTAAAGTCAAGATGTTAAGTTAAAATACCTGTCAATCACAGAAGTAAAGCTGGCAAATAGTCAAACAATGTAAATGTTGTATACAGTATATACTACAGTCTCTTGACTAAAATACTTTAAATATCATGGTAAAACATGAAACAGGAAACATGGTGGCTGTTACCAAAGCCTGATGCAAAAAATATGTAAGCATGTATTGTTCCTGTCATAGGGCCAAACAGAATTGCTGATTGACTGGGAGCCTTGTGCAGCATGGTATGTTTTCTACTATATGACAAATACAGAAATAAGATTGCTCTGACTCTCTATTTTACTCTCACTCTCACACACGTTTTGAAGTCAATCGTGGTTACCTAGACCTGTTTTGAAGAATGTGCAAATGTGTTTGAAGTTAACATTCCCAATCGAATAATTGAAATATCACATGTAACTTAATTGTCTCCCTTCTGTTTTCAGTGGGAAACAGTGGACTCCTACTTGGGAGCCCAAGGAGTCATTTGTTTAAGTTAATTCATTTAGTAATATATGTTGTTTTATTTTTTTATTGTACATTGCATATTCAATAAAGTTTTTTTTTTTATAGTAATTTTGTGATATTTCTATACAAAGTAAAGTGTTGTTTACAAGCCCTGTGTTGAAGATGGTAGATGTTCAACATTTCCTGCCATTTCAGAACTGGATAATTCAAGAATGCCTAACTCCATAGAGAAACATGTTCTTCTTTTGATATGTGGTTTATCAAGAGGTTAGTAAATTATTCAACCGAGCAAAATGCGTGCACAAATGGAAGCAGGACTCTGTACATGCTGTAAGTCAGATGCAATTTATTGTAAATTTAAAAAAAATCCCTCACGAATGACAGTGTTAATAATTTAAAATGAATGTGCAATATCCATAATGGTCATCACAAACACATGTTTGTATATGTAATATGCATGGCAGTTTCCAACCTGCCAGTTTCCAAAATTCATACAACAGAAGGCGATGTAGTGTAATTATTTACAATATTTGTTAATTTAGGATTGGTTTGGGGGGTTGTGTGTGTGTGTGTGTGTGTGTGTGTGATTGATTTAGCTGAAACTTGTTATTCTTGGTGGTTTAAATGACCTTACATCTGTCCCCTTTACTGATGTTTTACCAGTCACTGCTCCTGATAGGCTGATGTGGTCCCACTCCATTATTTGGTTGCAGTTCATTGTTCTTTAGCCAAGCTGTACAGGGTGTTGCCTAGCAACAGGGGTCAGAAGTACACATTTTTGATATATTTTGTATAATTACACTGTTTTTATTGTTTGTCATTGTATGCTGTGGTTCATATAACATGTTTGTACATGAGATGGACCAATAACAGATATAATCATTATAAACCATATCTTAAGTGATTGGCATAACACACTTCAGAAAGATCTGACCAATGTTTCAAGGATTCAAGCCCTTTTGAATGTGCCATTTTTTATACCTTGGGTGGGCTCTACTGAGATAACCTAGGGTCCAGGGGCAGTAAAATTTCCTCAGATGCTTCCTTCGATCTGGTTAAATAACATATGTCATTTTATTGCCACACACACACACCAGGCATATCATATGCAGAGATACAGTACAATTTCATGAGCATGTCATGAACAATAATCATGACCATAAAACATAAAGATATGTGCAATTTTGGCAAAATAAATTCAGATGTATATGTTTTGCTAAAATATATCCAGTTTCATAGCTGACCTGCTTTGGCAAGTCAAGGGCCCAGACATCCTCGGATCATAAGACAGCATGTGTGCAGTAATTTTCGGGACAGACCAATTCCTAAATAATTCTCCAACCATTGACAGAACATTTACAGGCTATAGGCTTTTAGAAAAATGTATGGTTTTGGTGGTTGAATCAGCTGTCCCTCATTGGTAAATGGGCCAAAATGTACCACCTGTAAAGTTGGTTCCTCAATCTACAATATGGGGCTATGTAAACTGTAACCCATATGCTAAAAGCCTGTGCATGTCAATTCATAGGAATTAAGACATGTTCCATCTTCCTGCTTACTTCGGTGCATCATACTGCATACATAGCCCCATATTCTATATTGATGAACTAACTGTCCAATGCATCAATCTCATCCATGCCCTCATCACCTCCAGACTGGACTACTGCAACAGTACAGGTGCATCTCAATAAATTAGAATGTCATGGAAAAGTTCATTTATTTTTAGTAATTCAACTCAAATTGTGAAACTCGTGTATTAAATAAATTCAATGCACACAGACTAAAGTAGTTTAAGTCTTTGGTTCTTTTAATTGTGATGATTTTGGCTCACATTTAACAAAAACCCATCAGTTCACTATCTCAACAAATTAGAATACTTCATAAGACCAATAAAAAAAACTTTTTTAGTGAATTGTTGGCCTTCTGGAAAGTATGTTAATTTACTCTATATGCACTCAATACTTGGTAGAGGCTCATTTTGCTTTAATTACTGCCTCAATTCGGCGTGACATGGAGGTGATCAGTTTGTGGTACTGCTGAGGTGGTATGGAAGCCCAGGTTGCTTTGATAGCGGCCTTCAGGTCATCTGCATTGTTGGGTCTGGTGTCTCTCATCTTCCTCTTGACAATATCCATAGATTCTCTACGGGGTTCAGGTCAGGCGAGTTTGCTGGCCAATCAAGCACAGTAACACCATGGTTATTGAACCAGCTTTCCGTACCTTTGGCAGTGTGGGCAGGTGCCAAATCCTGCTGGAAAATGAAATCAGCCTCTCCATAAAGCTTGTCAGCAGACGGAAGCATGAAGTGCTCTAAAATTTTCTGGTAGATGGCTGCGTTGACTGTGGACTTCAGAAAACACAGTGGACCAACACCAGCAGATGACATGGCAGCCCAAATCATCACTGACTGTGGAAACTTAACACTGGACATCAAGCAACATGGATTCTGTGCCTCTCCACTCTTCCTCCAGACTCTGGGACCTTGATTTCCAAATGAAATGCAAAATTTACTTTCATCAGAAAAGAGGACTTTGGACCACTGAGCAGCAGTCCAGTCCTTATTGTCTTTAGCCCAGGTAAGACGCTTCTGATGTTGTCTCTGGTTCAGAAGTGGCTTGGTAGCCCTTTTCCTGAAGACGTCTGAGCGTGGTGACTCTTGATGCACTGACTCCAGCTTCAGTCCACTCCTTGTGAAGCTCTCACAAGTGTTTGAATCAGTCATCCCTGTTGCTTGTGCACCTTTTCCTACCCAAATTCTTCCTTCCGGTCAACTTTGCATTTAATATGCTTTGATACAGCACTCTGTAAACATCCACACCTTTCAGTAATGAGCCTCTGTGATTTACTCTCTTTGTGGAGGGTGTCAATGTTCGTCTTCTGGATCATTGCCAAGTCAGCAGTCTTCTCCATTATTGTCTCCATTATTGTGGTTTCAAAGAACAAGAGATACTGTGAATTTATACTGTAGGGATGGTCATTTATTGAAACTCAAATGTAAATATTCTAATATTTTGAGATACTGATTTTTGACTTTCATGAGCTGTAAGCTCTAATCATCAAAATTAAAACAAACAAAAAAACTTTTGAAATGTTTTACTTTACATGCAATGAATCTAAAATATATGAAAGTTTCACTTTTTGAAATAACTTACAAGAAAAAACTTTTTCACGACATTCTAATTTATTGAGATGCACCTGTACTCTCTATGGCAGTGTTTCCCAACCCTGCTCCTGAAGGACCCCCAACACTCCACGTATTCTTTGTCTCCCTAATCAAACACTCCTGATTCAACTCATCAGCTCATTATCACATGGGTTAATGAGCTGAGGAGTTGAATCAGGTGTTTGATTAGGGAGACAAAGAAAATGTGCAGTGTTGGGGGTCCTTCAGGAGCAGGGTTGGGAAGCACTGCTCTATGGTCTTAAAAAGCACTATACAAATTAAATGTATTATTAGTATTATTATTATTTAATGCCTGTAGTGCTACTCTGTATTAGCATATACATTTGATGTATGTTTTATGCACATTTAATCCACAAAAAATCTTCTAAAACTACTGTTCAGAGAGCATATTTTTGAAGTGTTGGTCAACAAAAGTTCTGAAATCATACACAAACCATTAAAATGTCCATATTTTGATTATGATAAAAAGAGGTGTCCCAGAGGAAAAACTATTTGCTCATTGGTTGCTTTTTCTAAGCTCAGGAGACATAGTTGTGATTCTCCTATGTTTCTTGATTAAGTGTCAGCTGTTTATCAGATGTTTCTCCTAAAATTCCTTAGGAGAAACAAATATAGACGCAAATGAGAAATGTCTAAGAGAGTCAAAACTGAGATTGTGGTGAGAGAAGCTTGAATTATCTCTTTATTGTCTAAATTAGGTGTCAGCTTTGTCTTCCCATGTTTCTCCTAAACTCCATTAGGAGAAATAAGAGAAGACACAACTGAGACATGAGAAATATCTGAGACTTAATTGAGAATCTTATTTAGCTCTTGTTGTAGTATCAGCAGTGTCTCAGATGTTTCTCCTAAAAGCCATTAGGAGAAATAAGAGTAGACACAACTGAGACATGAGAAATATCTGAGACTTAATTGAGATTCGTATTTAGCTCTTGTTGTAGTATCAGCAGTGTCTCAGATGTTTCTCCTAAAAGCCATTAGGAGAAATAAGAGTAGACACAACTGAGACATGAGAAATATCTGAGACTTAATTGAGATTCGTATTTAGCTCTTGTTGTAGTATCAGCAGTGTCTCAGATGTTTTTTCTAAAACTCTCTTTATTGTCTTGCTGTAATCTCTTTCAAGACTCATTAGAGAAAGTGTTTTCACTCAGAGATTGCTCTTACTAAGCTCAGCATTTATGGTTGTGATTCTCATATGTGTCCACTTTAGGTTTCACATCTGACTTCACATTTTACTCATAAAATTGCCCAGGGAACATACAAATAGACATAAATGAGACTAAAGTAAATTTGGAGAAGACAAGACATCCATGAGACTGTATTAAAATGAAGATGGGAGAGCTCTTTAGTGTCTTGCAGAAAGTTTTATTGCTCAGACGTTAGGCTGCTTTTACTGTGCTCAGTATGAGGTTAACATTTTCTTTACTCATGTAGGTTTCAAGTTTCATTTTACATGCTTAATACAATGGCAAGAAAATACAATATGGAAATCTTTTACAAGGCACTTAAAATAAAAATAAAAAAATTACAGAAATTAAATAGTGTTAGATACTGCACATGAGCTATGTTCATACTTTGCAATCTCTGTAAAGACAGATTTTAATCGTAGAGAAACAAATTTGCTACAATATCAAACTAAAATATATATACGGTTTCTTTTTACACTTTATAAGCAGCATTTCAAAAAAAAAAATAATAATAATTGTCTAGACTACACTGCAGCACAGCTACATATAGATACTTAAATACAGAAACAACAAAATAAAAGACCAGTAAATGACACAACATCATTGATGTAACACTACAATTACATAAACATTTAAGTTGATCTCATGTGACACTTGTTTATAAGGGCTTTCTTCAGCTTTGACTTTTCAACTGGTTTCCATCCATGACATTTGCCACAGCTCATGACATAAGCTACAATTGGGGAAAAAGGGAAATGTTACATGAACTGGTCAAGGGAAATACTGTAACTATACTTTTAATCCCATTGTGCCTATAACCAAACATTAGATTAAATGTATGGAACATGAAGTTGACATATTTGATAAAAAGGATTTAGGAACTTACTTAGTATTCCATTTACTTTACTTTTCTCCAAAATTGTCTTGCCCTCTGGGACTTTGCCATGCTTTCCAAACGCTACAGAGTTTGAACATTCTTCATGAGTGAAGAACTGATCAAACAGAAGATGGAAAAGACGAAGACAGTCCTTCTTTGACTCTTGGTGAATAGCTGCTAGTTTGGTAGAGGACAAGAGCAGCCCACTATCTGGGTAAAGTTCTTGTTGGCCAGACCATAGTCTTCCATCTTATCTATAAAGTCTCTGAGTGCCTGTAGGTGTTCAAGATCTGAAACAGAAAAGGTAGGAGTAAAAGCTTTTCCAGTGGATGAGGAATTATTAATGAATCAGAAATGTCCCTTTACATGCAATCATTTTACTTACTCATGCTGGACAGCACATCTTTCATCATCTTATTCTCTTTAAGTAATGCCTGTACCTCCAGCTTGCATGTTTCACATGGCTCCCATGGTTTATTTTCATAGGATGTGTTCTGTGATCTGACTGGGGGTTCTTCATACTCCTCCTCAGGCTCTAACCCAAGCTGGTCATCCTGAATTGTAACTTCAGCTGAGGGGTGAGGTATAGACGGGTTATACAGAAGCCCCAAAAATGTTTCTTTTGCGGTTAAATTATGTGTAATGGTTTGTCTTTGATGTTCATCTAAATCTAATAAACCTGGCTGGTCTTGATTACAATACTCAGATGGTGTCATGGTCTGTGGATTAAAAGGCTTAACAGGGCATGGTAATTGCACAGATTGATGTTGGGTTGGTGGCAATCCTGGAGACGGAGGCTGGGTTAGTGCAGAGGAAGGACCATGTTCAGCTGGTGCAGAAGCGACCCGATTCTGGTTATAAAATGATTCAGCAGATGCATAATTTCTTTTTATGTCCTTCTTTGCACCCTTTCTCGGGTCCTGCTTTTGGTCACAGAACCCAATGTGATCTACAATGGCATTATAAAATTTGTTGTCTGACCATCTTGCAAGAACTCGAGCTCCTGGAATGAGTCCCTCAAAGCTAGTAATTGGCAACTCCTTTTCTGTAAGTATGTCGCAGGTCTTACAAATTCTTGCAGTATATCCATCTTCAAATGTTACAAGAACATAAAGTCCTGTAATTGTAAGAATAAATCCAAAGTCAATAAACAGTCACTAGGAATACAACATTGAAGCTTTTTGATTCATAATAAACCCCAATACATATTTGCACATTACATTTAACATCCAACCACCACAAATTTCCCAAACACTGTAAGCAAGCATATAGCTTAATTGGCAGAGTGTCAGTTATTCAAAAAGTCATGGGTTCAAGGCAAGTTTAAGGGACACACAAAGGCTTATTGATGTACAGACTTAATTTAAATGAAGCCTTTAATACATTTGACTGTCAAAACTATTAAACTTATTTACCTTCTCGTTCTTCATTTTGTAGGGCAGTGGCTGGCTCACTGACCTTTGTTTTTTTGATTGGGTAACGGATTCTTTTAGGTATCTCCATCACACTGATCTCTGTTCTGTGGACAAGACCAAATTATAAGAAACAAATTCTCAGTACCATAAACCATGCCTAATAAAAAGATCTTTGTGGGCTACTTACCTTCTCTTTCTGCTTCCCTCACTGTTTAGTGCCATTACACTTGGTGGTAAAATGCCAGTTTTTACAATGGGCAATATAAATGTTGTGTTTATAGTTATTTGTATCTATGGTTTGAACCATCTCCTACTTAAGTGCACCATGACATTCATGGCAATCATTGCTCACAGGTGAACTGCACACCTGATGTAATCAGTGCAACACCTATACTGCCAAGTGAGGCAAAATACTTTAGCTAACAATGTCAGATGTGTTTGGCTAATTTATAAAAAAAGCAGTGCAAATAAACTTGCCACAGTATTGTTTGTTTTAATTTTGTAAGCAAGTTATTTGGTTGAAGAGTACAGTATATACTCTTGAGTCACAAGAGAAAGGATGGCGCAAATAACCATTAATCAGTCTCGTTGGAGAAGGAAAATGAAGGACCAATCAAAAATCAAAAGATATAGAAGAAAAATCATCAAAGTGAGAATTTATTGTTTGTTTGTTTGTTTGTTTGTTTTTTGAAAGTTTGCACACTTTGGTATTTGTTCTTTTCTTGCAGCAAAAAAACACTGCAACCTTAGGAGACATGTCAATCCACAGAGCAGATTATTGCTGTGCAGAAGTGCTTGGAGTGGACAATGGCATTTCTCAGACAGAGGGATCTTTTGTGATGTACGGACCTGAACTTTGTAATGTTAATGAAGAGTTTTATACAAGACAAGACTACACTCCGTACACTACTGATTGTGATGTGGAACATTTTGATCCTATTCACTATGGTATTGATGATGAGTGGAATGATGGCACTTTATTTGACAATGACCTTAATGATGATGCAGAAATTCAATTTAAGGAAAAGCCTGGTGATTGTTCACTTTACAAAAATGCTCCTGTATCTACTGCAGAAAGCGTTCTCATTATACTAGCTTTTGCTAATAGACACAAAATTACAGGGAAAGCCCTGAGTGACTTGGTCAAATTGATCTCCCTGCATTGTCCAGTAGAACATCAAACAGAGTGCCTGGGAAATCTAAAAAAAATCAAACAAATCTTTGATAATGCAGGTCCCTCATTTATTGTGCACAAATATTGCAACGGTTGTTATATGTCAGTAGAGAGCGATAACGCCCAGTGTCAGGTCTGTGAAGCAGAGGTATCAACTTCATATTTCACTGAAGTTCCAATTGAATCTCAAATTAAGGCATTGTTCGCAAAAAAAGGTTTTGAGGAAAAGTTAAAATTTAGATTCATTAGACAAAAAAAGGGCCAGTGCAATGTAGAGGATATATATGATGGACAAGTATATCAGAAGTTTTTGGCAGGTGGTGGGTTACTTAGTAATTCCCACAATATTTCCTTACTCTGGAACACAGACGGCATTCCTGTTTTCAAGTCCTCTAAATTCTCAGTGTGGCCTTTTTATTGTATCATAAATGAACTAAATTTTGTTGAGCGCACAAACAGAGAAAACATGATTCTTGCAGGTCTTTGGTTTGGTGAGTCAAAACCATCTATGCTGACTTTCCTTAAACCGCTGTGTGACATTCTTAATAATATACAAAGAGATGGAGTGCTTGTTCAATTTTATGAATCAAATAGTCCCTTTATATGCAGAGTATTAACCATTGCAGGTACTTGTGATTTACCCGCAAAAGCTTTAGTGTTAAATACTATTCAGTACAATGGACATTTTGGATGTTTAAAATGTGAACAGCCTGGCAAGACAATTAAAACAGGAGAAAGGGGACATGTGCATACTTTCCCCTTTCAAACTGAAGATCCAAAGGGTCCTGCACGTACTCATACGAGATTTGTGGAAGATGCCAAGTTGTCATTTGATTCAGAAACCATAGTGCGTGGAGTTAAGGGTCCCACATACCTCAGCACAGTAAATAGCTTTGATTTGATCTTAGGCACAGGTGTTGATTACATGCATTCTGTGCTTCTTGGTGTAATGCAACTTTTGATGCATTTGTGGTTTTCCACAGAATTCTCACGCTGTTCTTTTAACATGGTCAGATCAATTAGTGAAGTAGACAAACGCATGAGTGAAATTCAACCACCATTTAAAACACGTTTCCCTCGCTCTGTTTCTGTCCAAAGAATGTACTATAAAGCTTCAGAGTACCGGTGTATGTTGTTGTTCTTTGGGCCAGTAGTTTTTCGAGGTATTCTTGCAAACCTGTACTACAATCACTTTCTGCTGCTAAGTGAAGCAATGTTCATTCTTCTTTTGGATTCCATAACCTTTGCACAAATAGATCACGCTGAGAAACTTCTGTGGAAGTTTTGTTCTCAGATGAATGCGCTTTATGGTGACACATACCTGACAGCCAATGTTCACTTATTAGTTCATTTAGCAGACAGTGTTAGAGCTCTTGGACCTTTGTGGACCCATTCTTGCTTTCACTTTGAGGACAAAAATGGACATTTGCTTCGTCTCATTCATGGAACTCAAAATATTCCTCTACAAATGGTAAATGCAGTGAAACTTATTCAGTGTCTCCCAAATATTGCTCAAACCACCAAAATTGGTAATACCACTGCTGATTTCATTGCCAAGATGACAAATGACACAAGTCATTTTTGCTTTTCAAACACAGGTGCCTTTAGAGTGAAAGAAATGGGTGTTCCCTTCAATCTTTTGCTGGATTGCGCAGACATGTCTACATTAGAAATGTTTTTAGGACATATCTTACATAGTAATGTTGTGAAGGCATTTAGCAGAGTTCAGATAGGCAGAACTGTTTATTCCTCAAAGCAGTATGTCAGAGCCAAAAGAAGAAACAATTGCACTGTGACATTTCATGATGGGAATGAAGTATGTTACGGTCAGATTGACTTCTTTTTCTTTTATAAAGATGGAGACAATTTTTCACATGAGAGACATCTTGCTTTTGTGAATGAATTTTCATGCACAGGACTAGATCTCCAGCAGGACATTGTTACAGGAGCAACTTGTTTTCACATTGTAAGCTTACTTGAGAATCCTATAAAAAGAAAAGTTGTAGTTCTTGAAAATATTTTAAGCAAACTAATGTTTTTAAATTTGTCTTCAATGCCAGGCATTGCATTTGCAGCACATTTCCCAAACACATTGGAAAGGGATTGATTGATTGAATGAATGCATAACCACAACAAGAATTTGTTGTAATTGTAGATGAATAATGGTATGGTATGGTATGGTATGGTATACAATTGTATACAATTTCTTTATGGTTGCTACATAACATTTTTCTTTGTTTAATATATCTGTAGTAAAATCAATGGATTTTATTATTTATTATCATGTATGTATGTAATTTGATTGGGAGTTTAAAATAAAATTGAAAAATTAACTCTCTAGCTAAGAATAATAGCCACCTTTACGGAAAGAAAATATATTTCCTAATATATAAAGGATAAATATATTTAAATTAAATAATTGTATATTAAAAATATACAGAATAATATATTGCGTAAATATATTAAAATAAATTGAGTCATAAGAAATTACTGCTTTTCATATATTGAGAAATGTGACAATATATTTACTTATATGTAACAATATATGTCATTTTATATCCAGTAATATACTTCATATTATATATATATATATATGTAAATGGGATAAGATTTGGTACTGGATGTGTAAAAATTTATTGAGCATATATTTACTCTATGTCATATATGCACACACGTATGGGTATTTTTATTTCTTAAGTTTAACAACCATTTACATTATACATTTTGGTGAGGTAGACGAGCGACAGACGTACTGTAACTGTAGGAGGAGCGAGTGAGACCGGTGCGTCATGAGCGTCACCTGCGAGTCACACCGGTCTCGAGTCCTCTCATGAAGGAGCTTGGAGGCATATAAGGACGAGCGACACCAGTCGAGGACGAGAGAGGACCAGGCCTGGATTTGACGGTGTGTTGTGTTGTGTTGTGTTGTGTTTATCTTTTATTATGTGTGCGCATGGCAGTCGTCCGTGAGGGGCTTGCCGCATTACTTTCAGTTTGTTTATTTATTTGGATTAAAGTCTTTAAATGTTCGCCGGTTCCCGCCTCCTTCTTCCCATCTCTACGAACTGTTGCATACATTTTTTATATTTTCGAACATATATAGTTAAAAATAGCACACCTGCTTATACTAAAGCACTTAGGGAATCACTGTGAAATGCCCAGCCATTACTTTTTAAACATATCATATCTTACAAGTCTTTGTTCAATCGTTATTCTATATACAGGCTCTACTCTTCAGCACCACGGTAACTCCATGAATATACACACACCACAAAGCCTTCTAAAATTCAAAGTAATACAACAATAAATACTAGCAGATCTCCCCCTATATTAATTTTCATGCAAATTATGCAAGGAACCAGAAATCTGCTTTGACTCATTCCATGCATAAGTCTATATCTACGTATGTGTATAAATTAATTCACATTTATGTGGAAACCTCTATATGCAATTTACCCAATAAAAGATCAAATTTGAGATTTATTTCAGTCTTTGATTCTAAATATATTTATATGTTCAATACATACTATATTGTCAATGCATATATTGATGTATAGTGAAAATATTAGCATCGGGTATAATATTTGAAAATTATGTAATTTGTCACATTATATATTTTTCAATATATTCCCATGTATTATTGTTTCGTAAGGGCTGAGCATGGTGCAAGATGTTACCAAGATCTCTTATGAAGCTTTAGATAAATGTGAAGCTTTAGAAGCTTTAGATAAATGTGAGAGTGTGAGTGTCTCTATCTAAGGAGAATAATCTGAGCACAGTGAGTGATGTAGCTGAGATCTCTTATGAAGCTTTAGAGGAGATAAATGTGAGAATGTGAGTGTCTCTATCTAAGGAGAATAATCTGAGCACAGTGAGTGATGTAGCCGAGATCTCTTATGAAGCTTTAGAGGAGATAAATGTGAGAATGTGAGGTCTCTCTATCTAGGAGAATAATCTGAGCACAGTGAGTGATGTAGCTGATCTCATGAAGCTTTAGAGGAGATAAATGTGAGAATGTGAGTGCCTCTGGTTAAGGAGAATAATCTGAGCACAGTGAGTGATGTAGCCGAGATCTCTTATGAAGCTTTAGAGGAGATAAATGTGAGAATGTGGAGAATGTCTGAGCACAGTGAGTGATGTAGCTGAGATCTCTTATGAAGCTTTAGATAAATGTGAAGCTTTAGAAGCTTTAGATAAATGTGAGAATGTGAGTGTCTCTATCTAAGGAGAATAATCTGAGCACAGTGAGTGATGTAGCTGAGATCTCTTATGAAGCTTTAGAGGAGATAAAAGAATGTGAGATCTAAGGAGAATAATCTGAGCACAGTGAGTGATGTAGCTGAGATCTCTTATGAAGCTTTAGAGGAGATAAATGTGAGAATGTGAGTGTCTCTATTAAGGAGAATAATCTGAGCACAGTGAGTGATGTAGCTGAGATCTCTTATGAAGCTTTAGATAAATGTGAAGCTTTAGAAGCTTTAGATAAATGTGAGAGTGAGTGTCTCTATCTAAGGAGAATAATCTGAGCACAGTGAGTGATGTAGCTGAGATCTCTTATGAAGCTTTAGAGGAGATAAATGTGAGAATGTGAGTGTCTCTGGTTAAGGAGAATAATCTGAGCACAGTGAGTGATGTAGCTGAGATCTCTTATGAAGCTTTAGAGGAGATAAATGTGAGAATGTGAGTGTCTCTATCTAAGGAGAATAATCTGAGCACAGTGAGTGATGTAGCTGAGATCTCTTATGAAGCTTTAGAGGAGATAAATGTGAGAATGTGAGTGTCTCTATCTAAGGAGAATAATCTGAGCACAGTGAGTGATGTAGCTGAGATCTCTTATGAAGCTTTAGAGGAGACAAACATGAAAGAATGTCATTTTTTGTCTCAGGAGAAACATGTGAGAAGCAGGAGACTTAGCCTTATGTCTCAGTTTGATGTTCACTTGATCTCATTTCTGTCTAGGAGAAAGATGTGAGTTGAGAAGGAGATCTCATGTTTGATTTTCCTTTCCTCTGGGGTGCTTTGCTGAGATAAACCCAATTTCACTGACCTTACATGCCGTGGCAAGCTTGATGCACCGGATATACTTATAAACAATTCAGACACCCATATTGGCCAGACAGGCCTAGGTAAGTGTTACACCCATTATTTCATGAAATGTCAGCATGTGGCACATATTTTGATACAGGGAATGATAAATTGTTAGTCAAATTTTAGACCTCCAGCTGCTTGTGTGTTGTCAGGAGGCGGAGCATAAGATTGGAAAAAAATAGATTTCTAGGAGGCGCTATACAATCAGTGAATGTGTAAGGTGTGATTTTACTTAGCTAATGTATAAACCTTACAAGTCCAGAAAAATGGAACAACAGTGTAACCCTGACCAGGCTCCTTTTTGCCCAGGCAACATGAAATGGGAGACCACACGTGGATAAAGATACAAAAAATAGTGATTTATTACAGTACATATGTGAGATGAAAAATGAGAAATAAGAATAATCGGTATAAATGATATGGTATGAAATGAAAGTGTGGCGTAATTAGTCATATGGCAAAAAGGCAAACAAAAAGCAAAACAATGTGATACAGGAGAGAAAGAACCCGGAATGGCACCCATGAAGTCCTTTTACACTGCCCAGGCCGCAATCAAGCGATTACAGACACCTGCCCGGTAGCTCCTCACTGAGAGACACAGACACAAACAGACCAAGGAGTAGACATTAAACAAGTCCCTATTCAAACTCTGGAAAACAAATGTAGTATTAATGTTATCTTTACTCAATTTGACAGGTTACATAAATTAAGGATATTCAAATGACACTTTTCACATATTCATTACCTGCACTCCTCCTCTTCATTTTCACTGGTGTCTGGACTGCTGAAATCACTTTCATTCTCCTGTTTATCTTCCAGTTCTATAGCAGAGCCCTGAGGGCCTAAAACAGCCTTGTATTGAAGGAGCACCTCTTTCAACGTATCCGAAACTTCAGACAGTCGTCTTCTGCAGAGACAGGAAAGGCCCTTGTTTCGCTTGTCTGTAAGTGAAAAGTGAAAAACAAATCCAAATTACCATGACATATCCACTTGCTTTGTAATATTTGTTATAACTCACCAAAATTAGATGGTCAGTGTAATGTTTTTCAACTGCTTTCTAGTAAGATACGTCTCTTGTAAGGTAAAGTTAAAGTATGGTGTCCTTATCACCATCACTTCCTTGTTTGATTGGTATGGTTACAAAGATGAAACTTGCCTTCCTCTGAAGTTTTTCTTTTAAGAGTTGCCTGCAACTTCTGCAACCATGAGCAGTGCTGGGCCATCTCCTGAACAAGTATTGTCCTTTCCTCCTCCAGTCTCATTTTCAGCATGGCTTTGTTAAAATTTTTTAACTTGTCTTCGATTTGTGCTACAACAGAGGTAAAGAAAATGTATAAATAACAATTCTGACTTGAGTCTGTCCAAAATAAATCAGAGGCCTCAGGAAACTCCACTTACCGCTGCCATGAACCTCCCACGGCCATGTTGGGGACGGGTTGTCTCCTGATAGCGACTGCTCCACTTCATTAACATCAATTAGCATGGCAGGCTCATGACTGTTATAGGTCTCTATGTCTTTCAATAGCAGTCTCTTGCTCTCAGCAATTTTCCTCCGCAGGCGGTGACGAAACTTGCCACTATCTGTAAAGACATGAAGCAGAGGGTAAAAACAATGACCACAAATACAGTGAGCAATTATCTATAGACAATGTAATTATACCATTTTGGCGGTATAGAGCCTGCTTCCACTGCCTCACGTTAAGGTAACGTCCCTCAATGGACTGCTCTAGGGAAGTACCTGTTGTGTCTGGAAACACAACACAAAAACACAATAGTGTAAAGAAGGACGAGTTGGGAGGGGGTGGGTGCCAAAAAAGGATTACAGAGATAGTGGCATGCAGCATAGTAAGCAGTAGGCAGCTTAAATATCATGATCTAAATGATCGCCGCCAATGAGGAAGCACAAAGTGAAACACGTTATTGGTTCAAACTTACCACCAGCTGCCCATTCCCTCACATCAGACACCCACACAGCTTCATCGGTGCAAGTCAAGCTTTCCTTAAGCTCCGCTAGACTTGCAGTCTCCTCCTGAAGCCTCTGGCAAGTCTAATGCGACAGCTAAACAATGCAGTTACACAAAGCTACACAATAACCACAAATTGAAACCATTTACAGAGAACACACCTTCACATATCTTGCAGACAATGTCCGATGTAGTGTTGTGATTTTTTGTAGTTCCAGGCCATAGCATGGATTGTAAGCATATCCACACGTGCTGTTGAGAGTAAATGTTGAGTGAATGTCATGCAATAAGCAATAAAAAATTACATTAGAAGAGAAATACTACAATCACCTCCTTTCAACATGTATTTAGTCGTTAAGGCACAGCGGGAGAGGTAGCTGTTCACCTGATCAACTTCCTCCCCCGCAGTTGACCCTGCTCCTTCTTGGTTTTTGCCACTCCATGTAATCTAGTAGTAAGAAAACATGTAAGGGATAATGTAATGTCCGCCGATCATTATCGGATAATAAGTAACGACTTATTTTCCGATGATACAGTTAAACATAAACACTGAACATACCGCACACTTAGTGGAATGTGCTGTAGCGTGCATGACGCTTAGGAAAGGCCTGATTGATGTTAGCCCCTGGAGATCAGGAAGGATGTTTGCTGATTTGTGTAAATATGGCCAGTATTTACACATTACATCCATGGCGATAAACCTTGGCTTTGAACTCATCAACTCCTTGTGCAGATACATGGGGTAGGCAAAGATTTCACCTAGGGATATACAAATTGTATTAGAAATGCAAATATCCAATTATTGTCCATTCTAAAGAGAGCATCATAATGGGAAACTCAACCAAGCAGTGGTATAAGCTGCACTAATAGTGATAATTGAGATGCTTCTCCATATTATTATTTTATTTAGCTTTTGTCCAAAGCGACATACAAATAACAACAACAATACAAAGTTACATTTAACAGCAAACAATTTATTATAATCTCACCTCTGGACATATTAAGCGCTTTAAGGAGGAAACCATGCCGACACACCGCAACCTCCATGCCCTCTTCGTCCAACTTGAAGGTCCTCCTAGAAGTCTCCTTCGCTGCTGTCCACGAGGAGCTCCCACATCTGCCTTGTCCAGGTAGCTGTGATGTAAATGAAACACACTATAAACATACTGTATATACACCTTGTATTTAGAAGTTGAGGGCACTTTTTCACCAATGCAATTTGTTATTATGTATAAAGTTCTGAGCATCAAGCACTACTCTTTTAATAAAAAGCAATGCTTCCCCTCAAACCACATTGTCCATAGGTCACCCAAGGGACCTAAGAACTTAATGGGCTCAGGGTAGTGTTCTGTGTAATGATCCTTAGGCTGCAGTTGCCACTCAGGAAATCCTTCTTTCAGTGCTTTCCTGTGGTCATCACTTTAACATCACAGATAGTCAAACATTTCTTCTGTGAACACTTGTCTCTGGCACTGCATTCCCTACAAGTACAGGAAGAAACCTCAGCAAAGTGGCACTTTCATGACCATTTCCTCCTATGGTGACTTTAGGCCCATCAACCTTATCTGCAAACTGATAAGGGAATCACATTACCTGTTGATTCAGTCAATCTAGTGTGAAGTGTTTAGGGTGAATCTTCTCTTTAATGCAAAGACACAGTTTAGTTGGCATTATACCCTCCAAAAGATCATCAACTATGTCTGGTGGGAAACCAATATTGGGATGGAAATGTGATTTACGCAGAACAGTGTCTCCTTTCACTCCATAATGAATGTCAGAGTCATTGCATTACACCTTGAACAGTAATGTCATGTTGTAAAAAGGTGACAACATTACACATTGTTGCATTATTTATTTGTTTATATCCACAAAGTATTTGTAAAAAAGGATAGAATCTAAGGATAAACAAACCAACAAACAACATCAAAAAAAAAAAAAGTGCATCATGCTGACGTAATACAGAAAGTTTAAGTGAACAAATCAAAACTGAGAACAACAGGGAGCAGAAGAACATCTACTTACAGGAAGACTGGATCACAGTTGTTGTAGCTAATACTAATATTGTGCACAAGTCAGGGTTCTGTATGATGTAATGTAGGCAATTTTATTGGCTGGTCAGTAAACATGGGTCGGGCAGCAAACGCACTGTGCGATGATCAGACTGAATTTCTGACACTGCCGGAAAATGATCATAGACTACCTTTGCTCGCAAGACTGTAATAATGGGCGCCTTTCTTATTGTACGACAGATTAGGAGCCACGATCACAGAAATTTCCATGATTGTTTCGCGATGCCAATCTTTTGTCTGGGACAGCCGAAAATCGTGCAGTGTGTAGAAGGCTTTAGAGGGAATGTCTGTGTGTACTGTGTTGTGTTGTGCCTCTCTCCCTCACTGAGGTTGATTACCCCCACAGCTGCAGCTCATTTGTGAGCGTGCCTGAGCTCGAGGTATATATTGGAGCACTCTGAAGCTGTGTCCCAAAGTGGAGTGCGTGGACTACGAAGTGTAAATTTGAAGGGCGATTGCGTCACAGCGTCACGACGTAAGCTGTCCCAATTCAGAATGCACCCTCCATGCACTTCGAAGTGCGTGCACTCCACTTTGGGACACAGCTTGAGTCTGGTTGAGCTTAAGCCGGGCTCACACTACAGGATTTTTAAAATCCTAACCGATTATAAAATCTGGTTGCAGCGCTCACATAAGGAGAATCTTCCGTGAAATCCCTGTTAAAAGTGCTATATTAATAACTTTTTAATTTCACTTAATTTTTCTCTTTGTAGTTATTATTTATATTTATTGAGTTTTTATGTGCTCAAAATTATTATTTTAATTTTAATTTCTGATATTTGAAAATTTGTTTTCATAGTTATGTTTGTTTTCAGTGGCTGGTGTATTGGTAAATATAGTACGTATAGTCACGGTCGTGTGTAAGAAAGGCACAATACAAAGGCAAAATACAACAAGTCTTGTATAATCCACAACAGTTAAATCCAGACATGAAGAGCAGGAAACCACACACCAGCATAACATTGAGATTGGACCCCAAACAATGAACTGAATACAACTTATATAGACAGGATGATGATACACAGATCTGTGGGTGATTAACTAATAATGACTTGACGAGGACAGGAACAGGAAGGACCAAATATGGGCAACGGAGGGGGAAACCAACATAAACAGTCCAATAGGGTGTGACAAGTACATGGTTACTTTAAGTGTTGTGTTCTAGCTCTGGCTGCTCTCCCTCAGTTCACAGCAAGCGCGATTGAGGAGAGGCAAGTAGCTCTGAAGCTCCGTCTAAAGAGTTTCATATGAGTTTTGTTTATTGTAATACATGTGATTTTGTCTAAAATGCACTTTACTCTTATTTAAATATGGATGAAGTTTGTGTGAATAATATGAAGCATGTATTTTTGGAGTTTATGAGTTCATCAGCAAGAGAGTGGTTGATGTTATAAATGTGAGAGAAGGCCACAGATTCAAGCTTGTTTGTTGATTTGTGTTTATTTATTCATGCAGAATAAAATATGGCCTGAATAATTACTGTTGCCTGATTTCATCCATCTATACACACAACCAGTCACACACAGATCAACATTCAGACCTCTTTAATTAAGAGAAATGTAACATTTTTGTCAATAGATGTGAATTTGTGCTGATTATCAATTTGGAGTGTAACAACTTGTATGTTTTTGATTCAGCTGTCCAACTGACTGTATGTAGGTGCTGTTGGTCATTAACTTTAACAGACACATCACCACTGTTGTTGCATGCTGGTTCCTGATCTGTATCTTCATTGTAGTGGAGAGCAGCAAGTAATCTACATGTTAGCAAAAAGGGAATATATTTAAGAGAAATGTAAATGATGCATATACTGTAGAAGTATTTTATATGTTATTTTCATTTGAATGTCAGTTCACATATGCAATATTAGTAAATCTGTCTAACAGGTTTATCAGTATAGTTGTTGATAACTAGCATTCTCTGTGCATTCTGTGAGGCATTCTGTCTTACAGTCTTGCAGCCAAACACTGGATATCTTTCCCAGTTCTCTGTGCCCTTAAATTGTGTAATTTTACATTTAATATTTCAGGTAAACTATTGTGATTAGGGCAGAAGTTAATTTTATAATTGCAAGAATTGGAAGTTTAGTTTTCCTATCTACTCAACATTCCTAAAAATGGAAATGCCACATTCTTTGGTGCAAATTTCAGTATCAGGCTATGAAAGCGTTTAATTGAAGATGTCTGCTGGTGAAGGCTCAATTTTACCCTATCCTTCACAAGAAATGATCTTGCAGCCTGAGGTCACAAACTTTTTCACAATCTTTAGTACCTGAAAGAAATTAACGAAGAGGAAGATGTTTTAATTTCCAAATCTAATTATGTGTTTCAAATGGCAGTCTACAGATGAATGTTTTCACAAAGATAGTAAAAATTGATGTTTTTTTTAACATTGTGGGGTCATTTCAGGCCTCACAAGAAAAACAGCTTGTGGATTAATAACTAAAAATTAAACATGTATTAATCATTATGTAAAGTTATATGGGACCCTACTGCAAGGGAAATCCCTCACTAATTGATTTAATAATAATTTCTAATTAATGAGAAGTACATACCTTTAAATATATGGCAAGTACTAAAATAATGTTGAATGTCAGGTTGCTGCTCCTCAAAAAACCTTCCAGTTCCATCTGAGAGCTTTCACCTGCCTTGTTATTCTGAAAGAGTAAAAATTGTGTTAGTCCTTCAACATTCAATCTCTCCCATTAGTGAGTGGTAAGGTACAATAAAAATGAGGGGATGTTTTATTTACCTGCCCAACTGAATGTCCACCATGCTATTGTCATCCAAGCTCATCATTGTGTAGCTACCGTATTTTGCACAGTGTCCTTTAGCAGAGAATGAAAAGTTTAAAAAGTTAAAAATCTCATCTGGAAGCAACAGAAGATAATACAGCTCGTTTTCCTGTTGTCAGCTCTGTATTTTGTTGTTTTAAGTGTGAAAAACAGGTGTGATTAGTTTGAGATGTGCGACAGTGTTATACGAATGATGTCACAGCGTGGTGTGCAGGGAATGAGGAGTACTGACGAGGAGGTCCAGGACATGCACATTTATTAAATAATCCACAATATGAAACAGGAACGAACAGGAACAGCAAGGAATCCACACGCACGCAAAAGAACGGAATGACAATACTAAATGACTTACGACTTTACATGACTTGGAGTGACTTACAAGAACAGTGACCAGACAGTGAACACAACCAAACTTAAATACACAGACTAATCAGGGGGAGACAGGTGAAGTCGATTAAGCAGTGACGTAATAATTAGAGACGGAACAGGAAAGACCAAATAAGGGCATACATGGGGAAAAACACCACAAAACAGTCCACAGGGTATGCCATAACAAATACACCGGGGAGGGGGGGTGGGTGCCCTGGAGGCTCGTGCAGGAGGGAGAGGAGGTATGCCTCCTGGGCGGATCAGGGAGCTCAGGGAGCCACGGCGGAGCATACAGTCCGGGGTGCCATGGAGGATCAGGGAGCTCAGGGAGCCATGGCCAGGTACATAGTCCAGGTGGCCATGGTGGGTCAGGGAGCTCGGGAAGCCACGGCTGAGTATACAGTCCAGATGGCCAAGGAGGATCAAATTTTCTTAGGGAAACTTAGGGTATTTTTAGCCCAGGAGAGTACAGGAAGGCCGGGCTTAGGAGATGCAGGCTCAGGAGGGCGCTCAGGCAGCGCCGGCTCTGGAGGGCGCTCGGGCTCAGGAGGGCGCTCTGGAGGAATAGACGGGACCAGTGGAGACTTGGGAGAGCTGGACGGGACCAGCGGAGACGAAGGGGAAAATAATCCACATGAGTCCAATATGTCCTTAATATTAATGTGGCTTGCCATATTAGTAGCCGGTAATCCAGAGCACAGGGGTGTGGCTGGAGTCCGTGAGCTGAGCTGTTTTACATGGGGAAAAACACCACAAAACAGTCCACAGGGTGTGACAAATGAATGGATTAGAAATAAAATTTCCATGTTTTCTTGTCATTTGACTTTTTCATTTAACAGTTAAACTCTTACAGTATCCATCTATGTGCACTGATTTATGTTTGCACTCTTGAAGTACAGTTGCATTCAGATGTTTCTGAATTCATTATATTTTTTAAAGCCACTCGGAAAGCAAGACATCTGAAAGGATGTTTATTTGGATGGATACTTTAATGCCCTTTTGAAGCAATGCCTTTATAAGCATTTGGAAAAGAATGTGTTCCTCAAATGTGTTATCTGTACCATAACTGTGATGACCTCTACAATGACAGTTTTGAAAGGAGGGACTGACCTCTCCAAATAAGTTTTAAAACTGTGTACCCTGCATCTGTCTTCATTTTAAAAATGTAGGATTTTTTTTTTTTTTCATTTTTACAAATAATTTTGCATTGTTTTCAATGACAGAAGTACAAGTTCAAAAATGAGAATGAGTAAATACACTGCAACCAAGTTATGTTGTACCTTAAACATAACCTTAAATTGACCTTAAATCAAACATTTAACTGGTTGTTTAGCATTTGAGTTAATGCACACATTTTTAACACCATGATACAATGTTCAATAAGTTTATAAATAAAAAGAATTAGTTTCACCCTGACACATGGTCCATCTGACTCTCCATCATTCGCTCATACTTTCCTCCCATCAGTCTGTCAGCTTCTCCATCTGTCTTCAGTCTTGTCCGTTTTGCCACCTTGCACCTGCAACAAAACAACTATTAATTCAGAGCTAAGTTTAACAAGTTTATCCTCTATCTATTTACTCACCTGTGTGTTTCACTATGTCTGCCAAACGCAGATAACATTACAAATGTTACGTAATATTATTTGTCACTTTTAATCAATTTAATTTGTCCTTTTACATTTAAAAAAGTACAACTGTTCACTGTAGTGTAAAAAAAAAAAAAAAAAAGTAAGTTTGATCAAGTGACATTTATCCAGGTTGCCTGATGATTTTATTATTGTCTCTTCCATGTGCTCAGGTTTATTCTTTTTCTGAAACCAACTGAGAGTTTTCTTGATTGTGTTTGGGATCACTGTCTTGCTGAAATGTCCACCCTTGTTTCATAATCATCATCCTGGTACTGTAGGTGTTGGGACTGAACCAGCTACTATAGAGGGTATGCATGTGATGTCATCGTCAGCTGGAGTGGCTGTGGCTCCGCCCAATGTGTGACAAAAAGACTGAGTGGCAGCGTTGGTTTCAACATGAATGCTGCGACAGAACACACAAAACACCTCTAAAACCAGAAGAAGATTTGCGATGGACTGTACAGAAAGATTTGACAAGAAACCTGACGTATATTTATACAGACTGCTGAAAGCTACTGAAAAGAGAAGCAAATTAATCCCTGCAATTCAAAGAAACAAACGGTCTCCAGGCAGCGAAACACGGATTTGCAGTTATTTCATGATATGTTGAATTGTGCAGTAAAATCATATCCCATATATTGTATTGTAGTATATCGTATTGACAAGTCATCAACTAAATATTTACCATCTTAAATTCTGCATAACTGGATGTTTTTAAATAAACACTGACAAAAAAAATTATATACATTTTTCAGCTGGATGATATAACATTGATATAAGTTATCACCAGGGTTTAGACCAACCTATTTTGTATTTACAAAATGACTTCACAGGCAAATTTGCTTTATTTTCCCCAACGTCAAAATCAGACTGGTGTCTTGGCTTTCCATGCCTTTTTGCACCTTCATGTGTTCAATACGTTTTTCCTTGTGTCATTCCTTTTTATTACACATAACTTGTTTTGTTTTCTTTGTATGCATGAATTACTTGAAATTTTCACCAGATGTCGGTAACAACCCAAGTCAACTGCACCTTTAGAATAGTCAGTACTTATTTTACCTGCTGTTTGCCAGCCAGGCCTTCCTCCATGCATAGGACATGACTTCTTTGAGGGAGTTGAAGCATATGCTACATGTGCTACTTTATAATGGTCAAGCACTGGTTCATATACACTGAGGACTCAGATTCTAACTCATGTCCTTGTCAGTGAATGAAGGAGGCAGTACAATAGGTGGCCAAGCAGAACTGATGTCTCCTTAGACTTCTGCCTTCATTATTGGTGATAAAGTTTATCCTCATGACTTAGTGTGGCAACTAGTGATCACTTTGAAAGAACTTGTGGAACTGGTGTGTGCTCCTACAGTCACCACTGCCCAGAGTGCTTACCCCAACGTTATTGTGGTTGAATATCTAGAAACCAGGAAAGCACTGGTTTCTTCTGATCAACCCAAGCACCACTATCTTTGGTCCTCAAATTGGGCCCCCTAATATGGCTATGGACAACGAGGTACCAGCACCAACTCCGCCAAACAGCCATTTGCTCAAACTACTTTTCTGCACCAGTGCTGGGGTCAAAAACTCAACTTCCTCATCATCACGCTCACCTGTATAGTTATGCAGTGTGCAATGCAATTGAACCCCACATGATCACACAATCAGATTGAGATAAGATTACCAGGACAACTAGGACAACTCTTACAAAAAGAGATCTTTTCTTTGCCTAAAATGCGAGTCTTATGATTCAAATCAAGTTTAGTCAGATTGTGTGCAAGAAACCAGGAAAGAGGCACACTGCTGAAATGGCAAGAAAGATGGTAATTCAATATGCATTCATTCATCCTTCCGAGATGACATTGGGGCCAGGTTGTCAGCACTAGATATGACTCAATTGTCAAACAGTTAATGTCTCGGATAGATAACTACAGAAGACTCCAAGCTTCTTGTGCCAAGAAAAGGACATCTGAAAGTGGAAGTCCTGACAATGTAAAGAAAGGCTGCAATGATCCATATGGCTGAATTAACCCTGAACCAGTGCTTCCAGCTGGTAAAACCATACAACCGGTACTTTCAGTTTGTTAAAACTGTGCCATCCAGCAGAGCAGGCACAATTCTGAGCCAAACTCCAGAAGGAGGCAATGAAAATTGTTTGGCTGTTCAGTGCATTTCAGATGATGTTCTGCTCCTATTATGTGCACAACATTGACTATCTGGTTAAAATAGCAGTTACACTGAATTCTTACAGACATGTGTGTTCATTACACACAGATCATTAGACAGGATTTTGAGTCCTGTTGTTACAGATGCTCCGTACTGAAAATGTTCAACCAAACTGCTTTGATACTACTGCTAGTCAAGTCAAGATTGAGCTTCATTGTCTTCATTCTGCTACATGTGTGGACATACAGTGGAACGAAATTTCGTGTCTCACAGGACCACAGTGCTACATAAATAAACCTAAATTTAAACATACAACACTAGACATAAGAATTTTTAAATCTATACACAAATAACTTACTAAGTAACACACAGGGGAACTGAATGGAGCAGCTTGCCATTTGGAACCTTCTGATTTCTGTCTATCACTGATGCTAACAAGTCGCACAGGAAAGGACTAATTAAACTACACCCGCAGACAAAATGGGTATTAGTTCCCCTTACACCCTCTGACTAAAATCAGACCTGCAAATTTGTGATTGTGAGACTGGCGCTTTGGTCTCCACAAGGTTTAAATGAGACATTATGTCCCCAGTGAACGAATAATTGAAAGTATGGAATGTCTAGAATGATCAAAAATCTAAATCAATTCCTAATCGACATTTGTGATCAACTTTTCATTGGAAATAATAATTTTAATAATTCTCAATTTACTGATCACTTGAAATTAGAGTCTGATTAATCATGGAGCTAAACTAAAATTCAAACTAAATCCTGATCAATTTAGTAAACTATGCAGAAGCGTAAGTTAAAGACAAAACATGCCTTAAACCTTCAGCCAGGTTGCTGGACTCCACTTTTGGGCCAGGGAATGGATTCTTTTGAACTAAAAATAACCAGCGAAGCATCGAAATGCAAGAATGATTCTTATTTTAATACATTCAACATAAACAGCTATGTCTCAGTGTCTCTTTGTGAGAGGCTTAACAACAAATGAGAGTAACAGCACACATAAAGAAACTCAGAAGAAACACCCTATGGTAAATATGTGCATTTTTTAATGAACACTCACTGTGCGCATAAATAAATAAATAAATAAATAGTATTTGCAGTCTGCTTTCATGGTTGTGGTTAATACTGGACATAGTTGACAAATCCATGGATGAGAAATACAGTTTCACTTGCAATGTAAATGGGTGGTTTGGGGTCAGAGATATTGGTTATTAACTAACATTATTTATGGGAACTGATTAAAAAACAATTGTGATTAGTGGACAATTACTTTTATCAGTTACTAGTGATCTGCTAGTCAACAAAGACAAGTAAAATGCATCTCAAAATCTTCAGCAATGTCAAGCATAATATGTTTTTTTTTAATAACTCTGCTGTAGTGTTGGAGTGTATGAAATACATGTAAACCCAATAGTCTGTGTGACTTTAGCCTTTGCATTGTCAACAAATAGGCTAAAACATTATTAAATCAAATTTATTTGATTTCTTGCAGCTCTACAGTGTTTTTATTTACAGTTGAAGTCAAAAGTTTACATACACATTATTTTACCAAAATAAGAGGGCTTATCATACAAAATACATATTATTTTTTAGTTAGTACTGACCTGAATAAGATATTTCAAATAAAAAAGGTTTACATGTAGTCCACAAGACAAAATAATAGTTGAATTTATAAAAACACATTTCAAAAGTTTTCATACACTTGGTTCTTATTACAGTGTTGTTACCTCATTGATCCACAGCTATGTTTTTTTTTGTTTACTGATAGTTGTTCATGAGTCCCTTGTTTGTCCTGAACAGTTGAACTACCTGCAGAAATCTTTCAGGTCCACATATTCTTTTGCAGGCACTTTTGTGTATTTGAACCCTTTCCAGCAACGACTGTATGATTTTTGAGATCCATTTTTTCACACTGAGGACAACTGAGGGACTCGTATGCAGCTTTTACAGAAGGTTCAAACACTTACTGATGCTCCAGAAGGAAAAATAATCCAATAAGAGCAAAATTTACTTTTTGACTTTGTGTAAATTTTTTCTTATTTTTGCCTGAATATCATATTTTTTAATTCAGAACTGCCCTTCAGAAGCAACAGAAGATACTGTACTTGCATGTTTGGCAGAAGACAAAATTAGTGAAATGTACCCTGATGTTTTCTGGAGCGTCAGTGAGTGTTTGAATCTTCTGTAATAGTTGCATATGAGTCTCTCAGTTGTCCTCAGTGTGAAAAAGATGGATTTAGATATCATACAGTCATTGCTGCAATAATAAATAATAATAATAATAATAATAATAATAATAATAATAATACATTTTATTTATAAAGCACTTTACATTTTAAAGAAAATCTCAAAGTGCTACAGAAAATGCAATAAACAACAAAATATCAAATTAAACAACAATTAAACATTAAAAACCTTTTTTAAAAAAAATGTTTTTAAACCCCATTAAAAAAAAAAAAAAAAACGGCAAAAAGGTTCAAATATACAAAAATGCTGGAAAACCAAAGAATTTGTGGGAGCTGAAGGATTTTTCTGAAAAACAGCAGGCAGTTTAACTGTTCAGAACAAACAAAGGGACTCATGAACAACTATTACTAAACACTTAAAAAACAAACAACAACAAAAAAATGTCACGTTCGATGTACTGAGAAATGAGATCAGGGTCCAAAATGCAGGGAAGGAAATTTTAATTAAACAAAACACAAATAAACATAAACCAAAAGGCCAACACGGCACAACACGACTAGAATCAAAGATCAAAATAAACAGAACAGAAACACAATCTAAAGCTGGGTCAAAACAGAGGAAAGCACACGAAGACAATGCAGCCAGCATGAGTAGTGGGAAATGGGAGTTCTTATAGACCAGATAATTGTGAACAGGTGAGAGCTTTGATGAGTGCCAATGACCAGACAGGTGTACAATCAGGGAAGTGCAGTGCAAGGAAGGGAAAACAGCGACCTCAGGTGGCTAAGGGAAGCCCCACAGCCCAGATCATGACAAAAAAAACAGGTGTGGATCATTCAGGTAACAACAGAGTATTAAGAATCAAGTGTATGAAAACTTTTGAATGTGGTAATTTTTATAAATTCAGCTATTATTTTCTCTTGTGGACTGTATGTAAACATCTTTTATATGAAATATCTTATTCACGTCAGTACTAAATAAACAACAACATGCATTTTATATGATCCTGCTCATTTTGGTAAAATAATTACCATTTTGCAGATTCTGCAAGGTGTGTGTAAACTTTTGGATTCAACTGTATTTATTCATTCATTTTTCATCTCTGCTACAGAATTTTTATTCACTAGTTTGCCCATGCTGTCTGTTCATTTTTCTTGGTGCCCTCAAGATGCATGTGTTTGTTTCGTTTATATTCTTGCACACTTAAAATGCCTTCATGGCTGAAAATTGTTGATGTTGATTGTTACTCTGAATTATAGTAGTATCACAATTTTACTAACTATTTGTATGTATTGTTCCAACTACACAATATACAATAATAATTACACTAACAACTTACAGTAGAAACAACTTTACAAAGTAAAATACACCACAATACTATTTTGTAGTTATACAGTACATTGTTCTGCATACTGTAATGTTGCATTGCAGTACATTGCTGTAAAACAAACATTAAAAAAAATGACTTTTAAACATTTTAAACTAATTAAGAATATGTACATCATACATCAACAGAGCTGCAAAATGCAAAACACATCAAAACAGACCCTTTAGAGTGTTTCTTATGAGCCATCAATCCATAAAAGACAACCAAGAACACCTCAACAATGATTTGGAGGAAAAACCAATTCAAATGAGTTGTGTTGTCTGTGAGGTGAATGCATGGGCAACGGGAAGAAGGACAAAAAAAATAAATAATAATAAAAAATCAAGGACTATTCTGGGTATTATGGGTATGAAAAATGCACACAGATGGGCACAACATACTTAAAAAATTGATGATGATGTTATCAATGATGTTTCAGACTGTTTTTGTTTGGGTTGCACCGATATACCAGCATAACTGAACGGTAAAAAAAACTGAGGGTGTTAATGTACATTTGCTTATCTGCAGTATTTAAGAAATGCAACCAGATGGAGAAAAATCTAATTGGCATATTTACAAACCTAAACCATTTTTATGATACCTGATGTTCATGCTTCTTCCTTTTTGTTTAATGCAAATTAGCTCTATTTTAGCTCTATTTTGCCTCATAACAACCATCAGTTAATATAATTTTTCACAATATAGTAGCCTTTCATCATAGCTTAATACTTACAAAAATAAAACAAACAAACAAACAAATGTTTAAGCTAAAAGTTTACCATGGA
Organism: Labeo catla; assembly: GCA_012976165.1. Classification (NCBI taxonomy): domain Eukaryota; kingdom Metazoa; phylum Chordata; class Actinopteri; order Cypriniformes; family Cyprinidae; genus Labeo; species Labeo catla. The sequence continues at coordinate 50,448 of VONZ01002391.1, forward strand.
CACACTGATTCAAAGCAGACCCCATTTTTGAGGGGGTTACAGTAGCAGAAGCACTTGAAATCCATACAGTAACTTTGTTTTGGTTAAAAATGACCCAAAAACCAATTACTGAGCAAGAACATAACCAATCAGTGATCAAAACAGATCTCCTTAGCCCAATTCACAATGTCAAGCTTGTAATGCTTTCTAATTTGAGTGGTTTGGGTTGTTTGTCTTTGTTGTCATTACGTCACATCTGTATAAATAAAGATTTTCCGGCTAGTAGGCTGCAGCTGGTGGATCATTTGTACCCTCTTCTTAAGGCAGCTGGAATAATTAAACTTGTCATTTTTTGAAAAGTGTCTTAATGCATGATTGTAATGAAACACAGAACAAAGATACAAGGCAATGGTTCTCCTAATGTACCTGCTTCAGCTCAACTTTGAAAAAAAATTTAGCAAAACTGATCATTCTCAGAAATGCATCCGTTTCTTATATTAGCACGAGTTATTTTTTATTGAGTCCCTTACTATTTAGCAGCTTCTAAGATCCCTTGGTCTTAAAGGGTCATGAAACCCCGGACTACTTTGTCTGAGATTTTAGCAGAGGTGTTTGTGTTGCGCATCACAGATCTTCTGAGTTTAAAATCTACTTTGTGTTATGAGAAGATCCTATGAGAAGACGCTTTGCCTAATTATTCACGACAGCGTGTGTTGATTTGCTATGACAGACGCTTCATTCAAACAGTGAAATTGCGTATATTAACTGAGAGAAACGTTCATGAATGGAAGGAGAGTGTTTGTTTTTGTTTGGTTTGTAAGAGTTCGGCACAAACGCGATTCATTCATAAGTGAGTGTAATAGCGGTTTTTACAACTCCTTGACGAAACCCATGAAAGGGATTATAAACGCCGCAAAATACGCTTTAAAAAGTTGATAGAGGTGCAAAATATATGTTTTCGATGCAGAGTGCAAATGTCTGTGGATTTATTTGTGTTGTAAACTCAATGGGAGGGAAATGAAACTGTCTGAACCTGAAGTTGACTCTCTCTCCTCTTCCTCCTCCGCTCCGCAGCACCACGACCACTTTTACAGCATTTTTCAAAACTGTGGTGAGAACTAACCAGTGCTGAAATGGGGGGGGTTTCATGACCCTTTAAAAAATCTGGTGATAATGCAGCTGTTGCCATTCTTGAGCACTGGTTCTGAGATAAAAACATGAAATGTCTCAACAGTCTTCACAATGATAAGACTGAGGATTTCTTTACACTTCAACTGGTTTGCCAGTTCTACAGATGGAAACTATCTGCTAAATATAGCTTCATTTGCTATGATGAGGGGCCTTCATCTGACAATCTTCTTTTAAAACATGTGCTTATGTGAAAGTGCAATAATTAGGAAGTAAAAAAATAATAATTTCACCATTATATTCAAATCACTTAAAGGACTCTGCAAGATTTTAAATACACTTCCAGTTGTAATTTTTTTTTATAGAACCATTTATCTTTGTAAAACAAATGAATACACGCCATGATTGTCTCCCATTATGTGCAAACATACATCTCGGACAGTCTTTTAAAATGCCTGATTTAGAGATTTATGTTCCTTTAATTTGTATACAGGAGCGTGTGTTGGTTTGAGTACTGTTTTAAAAGCTATTGGAGAAATAGAGGACTGGATGATCTAGAATTAAATTCATATTAGTACCATTTGTTTTCTCTTTTGGCAACAGTGTTTGTTTCTGTACTCAGGAAAAAAGGTACAAAAGCTGTCACTTGGGCCCAGTTTACCTTTTAGGTATTAATACTATGTGTACACTTTCAGTGCTAATATGTACATGTTAGGTACTGATACTTCAGGTATTAACAGGTACTAATATGTACTAAAAAATAAGCTCCCTTTAGGTACAAGTCTGTGCCTTTTGAAAAAGTACCATCATAGTGACAGTTTTTGTACCTTTTTGTCTGAGAGTGTGGAAGCGGTCAAGTGTGACATCATAATTAGAACATTAGAATGTTCAGAGTCTGCAAAACTCAGTCTGTTCAGTTTAATGACTGCAAGATTTGCTCTGCTTGTTAGCAACATTTATCCTGTTTGATAGCAAACACGAATTATCTGACTTGATTGTCAGCCTGCAAGATCTACTTGCACAGTTCTCTAAAAGTTTCCACCTGGTTCTCAGCAAACACCACACCATGCTGATCGCTAGTCTGGTGCTGATGTGGTGGTTCTCCACCAAGGTGAAGAAAGATTCACCCAATACAATGAATTTGGAGGACATCGATGAAGGTAAGGTGATTGCTGGTGTTCAGGGCCTTCTGGACATCATAAAATGAAAGAAAAATATAGAAAATTCAAACAGTAACAGTGAACTGTAAAATAACATTGGTATGTTTTGTGCATTTGTAAAATGTTTTGCTTAAACTGATGCAAATAAATGTATTTTTGTAAACAAAACCTATGAAATGTATGATGTAAAACCAAAAATGTCCATCCTTTGACCATATTATCTGGTAATATGTATAATTGAAATATGAAATTAATATATAATTGTAATATAATTCAGTTTGGGTTATTAGTTAAGTATGAATTAATTAGGTTTTCATAGGAAACAACATGCAAAACATTACTTAAGAAATGTAAATGCAGTACTTATTCAATTTGCATGTAAATTACTTTCACTGCCTATTCTGTTATGTCTTCTGATTATACATTTACATTCATGCATTTAGTACTCTTTAACCCAGAGGCATAAAAATAGGAAAAATACAAAATATGTTATGCCCTCTTCTTTTTTTTGCCACAGCATCTGAGATCAACATCTCTCAGATTGACAGTGTCTCTGAGACTGCTGAAGCCTCTCAGCCTGCCGATGCCTCTGAGAGTGATGAAGCCTCTCAGACTGCTGATGCCTCTGAGAGTGATGAAGCCTCTCAGACTGCTGATGCCTCTGAGAGTGATGAAGCCTCTCAGAGCGATGAAGCCTCTCAGCCTGCCGATGCCTCTGAGAGTGATGAAGCCTCTCAGAGCGATGAAGCCTCTGAGAGCGAAGAAGCCTCTCAGCCTGCTGATGCCTCTGAGAGCGATGA